>OZ022583.1:12878558-12916713 GCA_963669155.1 Arbacia lixula
ATTTTATGTACTGGTATAGTTACATGTAATTGCAAATAAAGCAAGAAAAACAAATACTGACTGTGTACAGTCACTGCATTAGAGCAGCTCTACAATCTGATAACTGGCTAAGTCATGGATATGACCTTGACAAGCTTGCTCTAATCTATTGACTTATGATTCATCATTCTGATAATTATTACCTTGTGGGCCTACAGTGTGCGTGAACTATAGACAGTATGTGGTGTCATGTTGACATTGCGAGTAGATGGGATTCTGCGAAAAGCAATAAGAAATCAATGACCCGCAGTACACTAAGAGAGAAGTGTCTGCTGGACCTTCATTGTTCATATACAGTACATAAGGTGAGCTGCAGAGTTGGAGAATGAAAGCTGTTACTTGTAAGCTAAAAAAAATAGGGCTATCTTAGATTTTAATTTCAGGGGTGATTCTTCTGTAATGAAAAAAAACATCTTGTAGTTGCTTGGTATGGGATAGAATTATGTATTAAGATCTTGTTGATAGAACAAAACTGGTGCTCTGGCAATTTTTGTTTTTTAGTTGCTCTTGTAGATGTCATTGAGGGGGGGGGGGGGGGGCTATTTAAAAAAATGTAGGCAGTTATGAGATGAAATTACCCTGAGCCCCATTGTATTTTTATGCTGGTAGTACTAGTAGTGCATGTGCTGTATGTTGTGATGTTTAAATTTACAGTGTATGTGTGTATGTTGTGGTACATACTGTGAGTGTGTACAGTAAGTGATTGAACTACAGGTAAAAAATGCAAAATATATTTTCAATGAACATAAACATACTCAGTACATGTACATGTACCATAGTTATGCATCAAAATTCTGCAGTAAATGAATCACAGAACTTGTATAGAATATAATTTTTTGAATTTTATAGAATTTTATATAAAGGACTTGCAGAAAGAGTTCTATTGTTGAATTCATGCATTTTGAAGGCTGATGAAATCACATTGTGGACATTTTGACCTTCAAAATATTCCTGCATTTGATGGAACTGTATTGAAAGAAGCATTGTGTAATTCTTAATACAATTTGTACAGTGTGCCTGTGCAGCAAAAAATACCCGTTCATGTACAGTACACTGTAAGATGATGATGATGATCGAAGTGAATAGTGATGCGAATGAGATGAATTATTGATTAAGTTCAAAGTTCTACTTGTAGAGGTTGTAGTATACACATAGTACATGTATGTAGAGTATTTTACTGTTGTTTGCTTACAATGCACAGGGGCTCTATGTGATTTAGCCATGATAAGAATGTAAAAAAAGTGCCCCCTGGATAGGAAAAGGCCTCCTGTGAAACATTGATCTTTGTCTGTATACAGAGCATGTTTGTTCCACTTTTTTTGTAGAGTTTGATGGGAAACCTTGTGAATATCTTAATAGTAACACCCCCCCCCCCCCCCATATTAAAGGTACAGGAAAGGTAGCTGTTTGACAAAATTCATGAAACCTTGCATGGATCGGCAGTATACCTTAAAGGGTTACTAAATTAGAAAAAGAAGTTCCCACTTATCTACATGTATGTAAAATTATCCACTAAAAACAAATTTCACATTTGTTTGCCGCAATAAAGTCTTATTTGGACGAAAATTTGAAAAAAAAATGCACACCTCCAAGTGACGTCAGTGCCGAGTCGAATTGCATACAAAATGCCACAAAAGACTCCGCTGTTAAACTTAGATTGTACGGAAGTCAACAATAGACCATTTTCGTAATACACTTTCCCCCAACTGCGTAGTAACACGTTATTACATTCACCTGTATCTTGTCATTCAGATTCAATGGATGGAATGCACTTTGAATCTATTAGTTACTTGGAAAAACCTTGGCCAAGCTTTGGGGTTCCCATTAGTATTGTATTGTTTGAACGGCATGAATAAAATTTGCATACATAACGAAAATGGTCTATTAGAAATTATTGTTGACTTCTGTACTTTGTATCTAAATTTAACAGCGAAGTCTTTTTATGGCACTTTGTATGCATTCGACTCGGAACTGACTTTTCTGACTTTACTTGGAGGTGTGCGTTTTTTTCAAATTTTCAACAAAACGAGACTTTAATGCGGCAAACGAATGTGAAATTTGTTTTTAGTGGATAATTTTACATACATGTAGATTAGTGGAACTTACTTTTCCAATTCAGTAACCCTTTAACAATAATATGCATGAAATCTCATCATAGCTTCATAAACCCATTCAGGAGAAGTGAAAAAAAAACTTTCCTTGTTTATGTTAAAACACTGTGTTTCGTAGCGACACTAGTCTACATTACTGCGTTGTTCCTAATCAGCACAGCCCTGCTCACATCAAAGTATCACTTTGATACGGAGAGCTGTGACATGTGCTATGCGGTCATTGGTCTTTAGGTTACATGAAGGGCTTTTTTTTTTAACCTACAAGGGCTACCGAGTACCCTACCTTCAAATTATTTGTTAATATGGCACCTAAAATGTTTGATCACCATGACAATGCAAAAAATGTAAATTTAACATTGGATTAATACCCCCCCCCCCCTTCCCACCTCCAGCTCTCTTCTTATGGAGTCAAGTCGGAGCAGGTGACCTTTCCCCGGGTCACGGTGTCGTCCCACCGCTGGATCTGCTGCCGGCATACCAGCAAAAAGAAGAAGCGCGACAACTGCGTGACAGCCATCAACCTGACGCGCCGGACGCCACGTGCCCTCACGTGGCCATGTTCGGCAGACTCCGCCATGATGAACCCACGCAAGCCCTGGCTGGCTCTCAAAGGTACGTTCTGTTGTGCTTTTTTGTGAATATTTGGGTGTGGCTTTAAGATGTTTTTCTGGCTCGGAACAATGTTTCACAACTAATGTCTTTTTATAAAAACAGTGTTTCTCACCACAAAGCATTGTTAAAAATGCTAGTTGTAGATGAAACATAATTTTCAAAACAGTGATTTGAAACGCACAAAGAGACGAATTTCAAAACAGTATTTTGTCTAAAATCAGTATTTGTAAAATTGTATATATATTAAATGCAATAGCGATCTGAAATAATTGATGGCACAATTGATCAGCACAGATAGTGTGCATTCTGCTTAATATTTTTTTTTAGCTGCACAATAGAGCCCCAATATACTTCGGAGAAAAGTGAAAACACACTTCCATAAAACACTGATTCTTGATACAAAAGTCTTCAAAAAAAATGCAGCCTTTGATTTCTTGATTGTCAAATTTCTTTTTTATATCCAGACAAACTTTTCCAACTGCAATGAAACTGGACTCCAGTTGCTCTTGTTCACCTCACTGCACTTTCACTCTTTTATTTTAACTATTTACATGTAGCTATTGATTACCTCCAAATCTAGTTCTGAAAGTTTATTTGTAGTAATGAAAAATTATGCTGGTAAGGATTGTTTTAAGTAGATTGTGCTGTCTGTCAAGAATACTTACTGGTATATGAATGTGAGTGTACATAGGTTAGGAACCCCCAATATCACATGATTTTGCTAGTTTATAGACAATGACAACTTTTTTGCGTCATGACTACATGTACCTATTCGATGCATGTACACCAGTATCAGTACATCAGTAGTGTGTTTTTTAGCGAATGTATGATGCAAGACTCCAAAATCTCTCCATAGTATCACTGTCATTCCTTCTCTTTATCGTTCAATGAGTACTGTTTGAAGACCGCTCACATCACCCAGTCCACCATGCAAACCTGTTGATTGCACCATATGTTTGTTGACATTGTATTTTTTCTGCTGTCACTTTTAAGAGGCCCAAAGTACTGCATCAATCATGGTCAAGGTTGCTGGCTCTAACAGCCACTTTGCCAACTACATTCACATTGGGGCTGTTTACACTGGCAGTAAACAGATCACAATATTAGCCAAAAGTGCACGTTGTTGAATAACTACCCCCCCCCCCCCCCCCCCCCCCAAACAGGACCCAAAAGATTTGGCAACATCTCTCTCTGGATTGCTATTTTTCTTTTAAAAAATTGAAAGATCTTCTCTCTTTTTTTGCACCCGATAAATAATTTTAAAACCATAAAGATTTGTTTCTGTGTACACGTAACTCAATACATTCCACACACATACAAATAACCCGTTAACATGTGGCACACATGCACCACTTGCAAACAAATCTCTAGGTGGCAGTCAAACTCTGCATGTTTTTTTAATTGGCCAGTGTACATGTGCAGTATATGTTGATGGTGGGTTACTTCCTTACTTCCTAAGGTTATTTTTTTTAGTGTGAATGGGCCTGTTCACTCTGATTATACTGCAGCAGTGCGTGTTCAAGTGAAATTGCCCGATGTGAACAAGGTGAAGGTCGTGTTAAATTCGTGCTGTCTGGAGCAGACAAGAGAAGTATGAAGCACGCTATCCTTAATACTACTGGGTGTACATGCCTAAAATTTCTTTGTAAAAAGAGAAGTGTTGTTTATAAGAGCAGTGTGCAGTTTGAAGCTACACTGTATGCTAATAATACAGGTACCTGTCTTATACTTAAAGGCTTTCACACGTCGATTCAGTGGGGAGATGTCACTATTTAGCTGCTTACTTGCGAATTTAATGCAAGTATGCGGCACGCAGCGAAATGGCTAGCCACGATTCACATCAAGTACAATTTGGCTTTGCAATCGCCAACTCAAATGCCCGGATGCTCCAGGCTATTTGTTCTAGAGTATGTTTTCTATAAATTAAAATATATATAAAACTAACAACAAAAATACAAATATTTACATGATATTTATTCTCTCATCAAATTATATTTGTATTTGTTTACACAAATATTTTTTCTCCAATATGTACATAAATTCAAATATTTAAAATAAATGTTAAACACTACAGTGAACCAGTTGACCACTTCGTGACTCTGATCAGGGCCGAAGGTTTAGCTTTGGTAAGGATCGTGCATTCTAACCAGGCGGGTAAATGCGTAAGTACCCGAGAAACAATACACATAGGTAAGCGTGCGTTTTGCACAGAACGCACGGCGTACACAATATGGCAGCGCGCTAGGGATATATCCCGCGTACGACGTGTGAAAGCCTTTAAGCCAAAGGAATACGGGTTCCTTACCCTTGACACACAGTATCATATATGATTTAGTATTTTAAGGCAAGAGCATTAAAGACAGCCAGTCCCTTTTTCAGATCACCACAAAACCATCGAAACATTGGCACAACATATAGAGAAGTGTTAGCAAGCTCTATATTCACAATTTGAAACTGATACGTAGTGTAAAATTCAAATAATGCACGCAAACAACGTCTGATTAATAGCCTTTACCCCAGGCTCTTAGCAGTTTGTGTTGAAATATCTGCTTTATTGATTAATCTGTTTATTAAATTATAAAACGCATTATGAAAAAAATTGTTCTATGGAAGGAATCATCTCCAAAGTTTGGTAGTTACTCATAAAATTAGGATTTCACACACGCGTAATAACCACATAGATACTGTAACAAAGACTAATACTTTTTTCGTGGTACGAAAAAAGTCGGTTTGAAATTTAACGGCTGAAATTTTTTACATACACAGAAAGCTTCAACATGCTTTAATCTTAGAAATGGTCTTGAATCACACTTTCTTCAATTTACGATCGTAATAGACGATTTCAAATTTAAGCTTGCAAAAGGGACCGACAAAAATTTCGCAGTACAGTATGTCAAGATCACATACACATACAACAGAGAGAAATAAAAGAAAGAATGAACTATTCAATTTTGAAGCTCTGCTATTACAGGTGGTGTATCCATTGTGTATTAAATGGATACACCACCCCATACTCAACTAATGAATTAATCTGCTACACCCGTATAAAGTCAGAATTTAAAGCAGATTACATGTGCAAATGATAAAGTCTTGATCTGTGATAACATGATGGAAATTGTCAGGTCTCAATTTCATTTTTTTTACGTCATAGTTAATGGAATTATGGCTGTGATATCTATGCACCCAGATGATGTTATCAATGAAAGATACAATGTAGATGATAATACATGTACACTTATACAGGTGTCTGATGTTTTGCATTATTTGTACGTCAACACACAATACGCTTCATGCTCCTGGGTGACTGCACAGTGAGCATCATTATTTTGATGTTATTATACAATAGATATTTTTAGCAGGTGATGAGTAATTATATCTACGGTACTACTAAATGGAAACTGAGCATACCCTTTCCGTCATTCTTTGTTTATCCGGTATTGGATCACTAGTCTATATGATCATTAGTTCACTGTATATTTGTTTATTCATAGGATACTGGTGTTAATTATTTTTCATCTACCAGTACAACTGTATCTATACACTGAGCATGTATCTGCCGAAGTATTACACAACACGTACTAATCAGCCTTTCCATCATTCTTTGTTTACTGAATCACTAGTCTATATGATCATTAGTTCACTGTACTTTATATTTGTTTATTTATAGGATACTGGTATTCGTTATTTTTCATCTACCAGCACAACTGTATCTATACACTGAGCATGTATCTGCCCAAGTATTACACAACACGTACTAATCAGTCTGTACTTGAGTACAACTTGACCCTTTCACTGTACACGGACACGTATGTTGTTATGCAACCCATTTAAAATATATTTTCATCTGCATGTACATGTACCAATACATCAACTGAGCATACAGGCTGTACATGTACACCTGTATTACACAACCAACAAAGGGGTACCGTCTGTTCTTTACAGGATTAATGGCCTATGAGTAGAGCTTAATCCTTTTACTGTACACGTATGCTGTGATGCAATTCACGGTTTTAGCTGCTGTTGAGTATTTTTTCATCTACCAGTAGATTAAGGAAGCTTGCAGTACACACTCCTTTATACAACGTACAATCTGTTCGGTAGCGGATTAATAGCCTACGAATACAACTTAAACCTTTCCCTGAATGTTGTGATGCAATACATTCCATGTTTTAAGCTGGTGCTAATGTTTTATCATCTACAGTACCAGTAGATACAGTAAACTGAGCACACCGTTGATGCAAGTATTACATGACCAGTACAAATTATCTGTACTGGATTACTAACCAGGATGTTCAACTTCCATTCACTGATGCACATCTCAATCTTTTAAAAAAAATATCTTTAACTAGTGTTAAGTATTTTGTACGTACATGTTACATCAACTGAGCATGCAAGCCACACAAATACATACTACATTATCTGTCAGGTACTGAATTACCAGCTTACGAGTACATCTTAATCTTTTCACTGTCCGCGTACACAAATTAACTTGTGGTGCAATATATACGTCAGTCTTCAGACTGATGACGATGGGAAGGGGGGGGGGGGCATGAAATAATCATGAGTAAGGCAGGAAGGATCACAAATTAAGTACTGTGGAGAAGGCACATGGTGGCTTTAAAGGGTACCAGTAATCTCTTAAAGGTCACAACAAATGTATTTTTATTTAATTCATTCATGACAGAGCACAAAATATTATGAGAGTAAACAAGTTGCTCTGGTCGGGATATTTGTGTGATTCATTATTTCATCATTATGACAAAGATTGAATAGAAGCACAGTTTGGGCAAACCTTTTTTTAAAAAGAAATATTAAATTAGGTAGCGTGCAATATATTTTTGTATTAATTGCCTGTTTGAAGTGGAATACCATTTAAAGTTCAGTTGGCTTCTTAAGATTTTGGTATTTAAAGTGCTTGTAAATCAGGTCAATTGCTGAAAACTGTGAGTTTGAAATGATGATGTAGAAATGATTGCAACAATTTTGGTAATTTGTTGTTTCAACCAGATCAAAATAAACTGTGAGATGAACCTGTCTGTTGTTCATGAATGAATTGTAAACATGTTTGCTTCATGCAGTACCAAACATTTACACAAAGCAGATCAAGCGTGATACAGACCTGCCAACCAGTACGATTTTGTCGTATTTAGTACGATTTTTAGAGGTAAATACGACAGTACGATTTTCCTTTAAAAAAATACGATTTTCAAAAAAAAAAAAAAAAAAAAAAAAAAAATCGTTTTTTTTTTTTTTTTTTTTTTTTTTGTGTGTGTGTGCCATATTCAGTGGCAAAATGCCCATTCTGTTTTGTAAAGTTTCCTACCAGTATCTCACATTGGCAATTTGGGAATGTTCATTGGTTCATCTAACACACCAGTCCTGACGAAATCATGCATATTCAGTCAATGTGCTCCATAAAAAATGCTCGATGTAGGAACTGTAAGTGTAAGAGGCCGTTTTTTTTTTTTAATACAGCTTTTGTTGGTAAAATGCAACTTTTTTGATTAAAGATTACAGTCTTTGTAACTTGTATATTTGTATACATGTGAATTACTACAAAATATAGTTCGCAATTCTTGAGATATTGTGTAGGAAAGTACACAACAGTTAAGAGTAGGATTTTTTGTCTGAAAATAGGATTTTTATGATAAAATCATAGGATTTTTGGTCAAGCGAGGTTGGCAGCTCTGATAAATGTAATTTCTAGGAATAAAAAGTAATCGTGCATTTTTTCACTGGACAGCATTTTCCTATAATAAGGAACAGGGATAGAGAGATGACGCTGACAAATCAATCAATCCATATGTACCTGTCCTCTCATTAGTTTGTCTGATGACGAAAGTGAAAGCACAAGTCATTAGATCTGATGTCAGTGCGTGTTCCACATTCATTACGCTCTAGCGTTTGATACTGAGCAAAAAGCTATTTGGCATTTGGCATGCGGAGAACAAATGTCTGTTATTGATCGCTTCATTAGCTGCGGTAATCCTGGGGGCATTTGTTTCATGAGATGTCCTACTGGTGCTGTGTGCATGTGTGTGTGTGTGTTTGTGTGTGCGTGTGTGTGTATGTATGTGTGTTTATATATGTGTGTGGTCTCTCATTGACTCTCTGTGTTGTAAATACATTGTCTTAAAATATATATTTTCAGATAACTATACTAATAATGCAGAGAATAAGGTAACCTATAATTGTATTTGTATCGAAAAAACAAAAGTGTTTCGAGAGGAAAAGTAGATATTTTGCTATTAAGTAACATGATTATTGCGATATAAATGTATTACGTAGTTAATAAGCATGTTATCATTCAAGTGGGTCTGTATTACAATACTACATTAGCATTATGGGTAAGGAAACTGGCCAGGTAGGCAGGTATGAGTACTTTAGGACTCGAGATGGTGCTATTAGTTCATATCTCCTTTAAAACTCCAGTACATGAAATGAGATTGGTACAATAGTATTAAGATTTGTGTTTTTCTCTGTACAATAGTAAACAAGGATAAAATACAAGCTTATACGATGTACTGTCACTGAGAAAATGTACATCACATTGGTTCATTTGATTGGGTAAGTACTCTTTAATATTAATGAGTCTTTGGACTAAAGTTGATCATACAGATCAGGACAAAATGAGAACAATTAAATTAACTGGCTGATTTCTTGATGTTTTTTTTGTGTGTGAGTTAGGATAATGCTAGGGGAATCTAGCTTAATCTATTACCTCTCTTCCACAAAAATTTGCCAGGAGCATAATATAATTTCCCAAGTTTTGTTTTTATCCAAAGGATAGTCAGACTGTGTACTTTGTTGTGATGAAGAGATGTTTAGTTCCTATCAATAATGATAGAGTTACAGCTCCAAGTATGAGTCAAGGTGTCTCCAAATGTAACGTGAGTAACCGTGGAACAACCCATATTATTAAAGTGTACTGTATATTTTAAAGTTAATATGAGCATCAGTTTCAGAAAAGTGCATCCACCTCTGTCTTGAGAGTCTGGAGAGGAATAGCTAGGTGGAGCCAGGCCGAGGAATGTCTTCCCCCCCCCCCCCCCCCCCACAATCCCATCCCATTATTCACTCTGGCACGAAGCGCAAGCGGCCCACGAAACAAAACGAGCGTACCGTCTCGGTCTCTCCAAACCCGAGGAGTCCAAACGGAATATCAGATGAAGCGGACCTAAAAGGCTCTCCCTGCGCTCCTGTGTACAAGGAGAATTTAAGATGGCCACTTCTCAGAAATAAACATTAACTTGCTATACGGTATGTACGTGCACTGTACATTCCTGGCACGCACTGTACAATTTTGATATTTACCTGTACATACTGGTATGCAGATTGCACTACACACATACAGTGACAGTTTATTTAATGACTATTTTGTGGAGAGACATTCTAAGATGATATAATCTTGGTTTTGCTGGACATCAGATTGATCAATGAATCTTATTATTACGGAGAGTAACAGCAATACAGTGGCAGTTTATTCAAAGAATTTAATGTTTTGCAGAGAGACAAATGATGGTTTAATCGTCGTTTTGTTGTCAGATTGATGAATCAGTCTTATTATGGGGAGTAATAGCAATGCAGTAGCAGTGCACAGATTCGCATGTGTGGCGTACATGTACTGTCATTTGCAGGAAACGAATAAAACTAAATTGCATGGGCTGCTTTGAAAGCTTCACATCATGAGTTGCACACACTGAACCATATTGTTCATTCAGTGTAATTCAATTCAATTCAATATATTGGTTTATTCATTAAAAAGCATTTCCATGTTTAGTGACAAAGTCAAGTTGCACATGAAATTACAAAGGAGGCTCTTTGCATTGGGAGCAGGGGGGGGGGGGGTGAGTGGGGCGGGGCAAATTGCCTGCAGCCCCCTTGTAATTGCATCACTGCAATCTGCTGCGCATCTGTAATCTCAGCGTAAAATAAAGAAAAAAAAAACAGGTATTATCTGTGCATCAACACAACACAGCTGGAATCCACTGCGTAATCCGCGAAGCAGCAGTAGTTAGTATGATAATGACGGTTCACTCTACCGCGTGCAGCGACGGCTAACCAAATTAACCGGGGAGGGGGGCTCAACGGTAGGCGCTGGAAGGATACCACAGCCACGGCGCACAGCACGGGACGGGATGTGACAGATTGTCACATAGGAGAAGGGTTTGTGTGATGCATTAATCAGGAGGTCAGGCTCGATCTCCTACATGTTAAACATAGAAACTGCCTAAAGGGGGGGGGGGCTAGAAGAGGGGTGTTTTCATGTGATCTCAGTTCCGCAGCTACTGTCAAACACAAGCTACATGTACTGTAATATCTTTTAGGGTTTAGGATTAGGGTTAGCGTTATGATTAGGTTCAGTTACTATGAAAGAGTATGTATGTAGGTTGAATGTTGTGATGAAAATGAAGCTGGATGAAATGGGAGTAGAACAAATGGTAATACAGGTCTACATTTCTACAAGTTTATCTTTAGGGTTTATTGTTAGGGTTACAATTTTTGTCATTAATCAGAACTGTAACCGTAATTGTAAAACCTAAAGTATTTCTAAATATATCATATATTACATTCAAAGATTAGGTTGAAGGTTGTGTTGATAGACGTAACGGAGTTGGGTGAAAGTGGAGAAGACTAAATGGTAATTTACTTCCCCCATGCCCATCTCCATCCTCAACCCGATGCCCACCTTGTATTATCTCAACCTTTAGTCAAGCTCAAGTGTGACGGTATAGAATGTGATACTTGCAGATCTACATGTATAGACCATAGACCATAGACCATTGTAACCTACACATCATTAAACTTCATCATAATGTAAATGATGTTTCATTGCTTTCTCACTTTCGGCAAAGATATTCTGAAGAGTTCATAGACTTGTACTTGGATCTTCTTGCGAACATTCAATACATGGTGGTATATTATTTTCACTCCTTTCAATTTTATTTGTCATGCATTGTCAAAAAACACAAGCAAACCCAAACAAACTCATGCTAAACATTAGCTTTTGAAGGCTGCCATACATGTGTGAAAAATTTGTCTCTTTCAAGAGACATGGACGGAGAGTTTCATATCAATGCCCCATACATTCTACACTAGTATGCTGTACATGTACAGTACATGACTTTACATGCATGTAAAACAAGGGGCAGTTTACACGTACATGGATTCGCATACAAGGCCTGCCCACTCCTATACAAGTACCCATCTGTGACAGTATAATAAGGTTTCCTGAGTCGTCTCGATCTTTTCTTGATCAAGATGGGGCCCTGAACTATTGGGGTATCCTTCCTGTGCAGATATAGATTGAAGGAGCGTGCACGGGAGCTGAAAATAGAACCAGGATGTGACGGAATGGCGGAGAAGGGATTAGTTTGTCACCTTTTTGTCTCTCGTTGTCTGTCTGTCTGTCTGTCTCTATGTCATTCTACATACATCTTCTCCCCATCTCTCTTCCTCTGTTTTGTTTTCTCTATTCTCTCTTTATTTTCTTGTTTTACCCTCTCTTTGTTTCTCTCCTTTCCTCCTCCTCTTCCCCCTTCTTTTCCCTTTCATTTTTTTTGTCTCTTGCTGTCTGTCTATCTCTATTTCATTCTATATCAATCTCCCCCCTCTCTCTTCCTGTGTTTTATTTTCACTATTTACTTTCTATTCTCTTGTTTTCCCCCCTCGTTTCTCTCCCTCCCTTCTCCTCTTCCCCTCTTCTTTTCCCATTCACCATTTTGTCTCTCATTGTCTGTCTGTCTCTATTTCATTCTTCATCAATCTTCTCCCCCCCCCTCCCCCCTCTCTCTCTCTCTCTCTCTCTCTCTCTCTCTCTCTCTTCCTCTGTTTTGCTTTCTCTATTATCCTGTTTTCCCCTCTCTTTGTTTCTTCCCCTTCCCCCTCTTTCCCCCTTCTTTTCCTTTTTCCCTTTCACCTTTTTGTCTCTCGTTCTCTCTCTCTCTTTCTTTCTCTCTCCCTTTCTCTCTCTCTCTCTCTCTCTCTCTCTCTCTCTCTCTCTCTCTCTATCACTCTCTTTCTCACTCTCTCTTTCGCACTAACCAGGTCAGCTACAATAATGTTTTAAAGTGCACAAATGATCAGTGCGTCGCCACTCAATTTGCGAGAATTACTTTCATCCTTGGATTTCCAACTAAAAATAGGTTAATACAGTTGCATGAAATGCAATGCTCTCAATTGACTTATTGTAAATGATCACTCAGATATGAAAGCAGTCATCTGGGATATGTGGAGAGCAATATTTGTCTAGTCTAATAAAAAGCCACATTAAATAAAGGTTATCCTGAATAAATCTACACTCGTGCTGTTAAGCCGTAGCATGCCAAACAGACTCCCTTTTTAGGGGATTTGTGTACATTAATGATGAACAAACACACACATAACACGTGAAGATTTAATGATGAATCGTGATGGACAGTTGACATATTACAAGCATGAGTACATGTATCACATAAACTATCAGAAAGGAAGCTGTGATATATCTTTCAATCTCCCATATCTAAAAATGACAAATGCCTCAAGAGGAATCAATCTCCTCTGCGATCGGGCAAAATTTACTCTCCTAGTCTCAGAGAGAGAGAGAGAGAGAGACTGCGTCGATGCTGACCGAATGTTTGTGTAAATTTGCCAGGTGTATTGGCACTGCCGCGGTGTGCGTGTGCATGCTAGTAGAGAGAGAGAGAGAGAGAGAGAGCAACCGCTTTTCGTACGCCATAGGGCGATCTGGTTTTGGTCTCAGTGAAACACGATCCTCTTATCGGTCGCTCGGCTTACAAAAGTGCATGACAGCGGCCGATAGCCAGAGGGGCCAATGGGCATCAGGGATGCATGCACCAATTTTGTTTTGTCAATTGCTGTATGTGCATGCATGTACTCTATGTAATACTTGGCTTTCTACACGTACGAGTACGAAGAGTGCATTCAAAATCTTGATCAGAATATTTGCTTTGTATTAACTGTTATTTTCGTGGGCATTTTGTTTTCGCCAATTTTGCCAATTTAAAATCACATAAAATTATTGCTGCATTCATTTAATGTAGAATGCATTTGTACATGTAGTGTATGTATGTATGTAGGGGCCATCTTGTGAAACATATGCACTCACTATACACTTAATATTATATGACAGCTTGATTTTGTTACTCTCGGCTACTGTATGTAGTTAAGCATTGTACTGAGTTTGTGGTTATGCATAATTCCTGTGCATTGAACTGTGGTTTATATTTCACAAGGATTTACTCAGATTTTGCTTGTTATTTGCTTTATTCATTTGTTGGTTGGATTGTGAATGACTTGATTTCTTGTGGTTTTGTTTGTCCCTAGGCTAGCTGAAATGTAGCCTTAATGGCTGACTGAGTTGATATTCACACCGCAACACAT
The DNA here is from genome assembly GCA_963669155.1 of Arbacia lixula. Taxonomy (NCBI): domain Eukaryota; kingdom Metazoa; phylum Echinodermata; class Echinoidea; order Arbacioida; family Arbaciidae; genus Arbacia; species Arbacia lixula. The sequence continues at coordinate 12,892,703 of OZ022583.1, forward strand.
TGATCATTTAATAGTACAGTATGGGTCAATAGTTGACAGATTGTCAATTCTCCGTATCGCATATAGCCAATATCAAGCGATATCACCTCGCGATACTGATATCTGATCGATTGCTCTTGGGACTTATACTTCCGGTAAGAGTTTGTCGTCGGCACAAAGTGACCTAGAGATCACTTTTTTGGATGAATTAAGCAGCGAACAATTTCTCTAGGGTTAAGGTTATGGTCAGGGTTAGGTACATGTATAGAATTAGGTTTAGGGTTAGGGTTAGGGTCAGGGTTAGGTTTAGAGTTAAAATTCATAAAATACCGTGGTCCCTATTGTATGGAATTGCTAAATGTTTGTGGACCGAAAGTTCATATCCCAAGAAATAAAGATAAAAAAATTACAGCGCCACACACATTCAGATTCAGAGAGCTACATGCGATAGGGAAAATTTGGAAGTGTGATTTGAAGAATCCGATACAAAAACACTGTATTTCTTTAACCCCATTCCTAATGGTAACTACATATGTATCAACATACTAAGTGCCACATTTGCGACAATCTTCCCGATGCAGTACCGATAGCCGTGTTTAAGAATAGGAGTCATGCAAATAATGTGGGCTTTTTTTTCTCCTCTATTCCTGCTATTTTACATCTTTTTGATATTATTTTGTGGATCAAAATCATGGCAGAATACCCCAATATTGTGAATAGCGAATCTTATAAAGGGTGTGCGGCTTGTGCACTGTACTGTTAAAGGGCTCATACTGTACTGGGGAGACAAAAAAGCCTTCAAAAGGCGATCGTGGGCAATCTTCTTGCCAATGGTATCAAATTCATGTATTGTCCATTTTAGAAACTCGCTGAAAGTTATTAGCCCTTAATGATCAACATTTGGAGTAATTAGTGATTAAATCATAAACTTTGACTAATTACTTCAAATGTGAATAATTTAAGGGCAAATAACTTTCAGCAAGTTTCTAAAATAGGCAATACATGAAGTTAAGACAATTGGCAAGAAGATTGCTCATGATCACCTTTTGAAGGCTTTTTTTGTCTTCCCAGTACAGTATAATCCCTTTAATTCGTGGATACCGTTCGTTCTACACCATGTCCAATCCAACAGCATTTTCAGTGTCCATACATTGAACATGTGAGCAGTGTTTTGTATGCTTGTGATAAATTTGTTCACCATATAATCATCAATAATATTATGGTTTTATGGTGTATCTGAACAGGTCTCATGGCAATGTACCATTCACAAACAAAAGCAAAACAGATATTATAATGTGGATAACAATAAGGTCTTGTTGATGTTTACCGTAGTATTGTGAACACTGCTAGCGATAAGAGCCCATCATTATTATTACCCCAGTCACTGTATCAATCTCTTCAACTTCTGGAGCTCCCTACTTCTCTCCCAATATGGAGGTATGGAGCAGCCATGTGGATTTAAAAAAAATGTTTTGCTGAAGAACAGAAGTGGCAGTTGCTGCGTTCAAACAATTTACTCCCCTGATCGAGAAAGAGAGAGAGAGAGAGAGAGAGAGAGAGAGAGAGAGAGGGTGGGGGGGGGGGGGTAACATCAGATCTGAGAAACTGCAGAGAGATGAGAGGGAGGTAAAGAAAAAAAAAGAGCAATTTGGAGAAAGAGAAAAATAGAAAAAGAGAAAGATAAAAATGAGAAAAATGATCCCCTACCCTGCATTGTACCTCTGACACAAGATTGACTCACATTATTTTCACATCTCATGAAGATTGGCGGGCCATGCAGAGAAAATACTGTACACAGTCTGAGTGTAGTGTACACACACATGAAGGACTACTTGCAAGGTATTTCAATTACAGTGTATGTTGACAATGTGTGCATCTTAACTCATTTATTATGGTGACCAGGGCCCCGTAACATAAAGGTTTGCAATCACTTGCAAAATGGCATTGGCCAATCAACATCATTGTTCCATGCGCTTTTGTTCAAAAGACTGAGCAGTAGCCAATCAGAATTTGTCTTTGAAATTTGCGATTGATTGCAAACCTTTATGTTACGGGACCCAGGTAGCATATGTACAGGTATGTAAATGCCACACAACTTTGAGAACAAAACATTTCAGTATTTTGTTCCAGTCTGATCATGCTTGCCTGCATGCAATGTAAATGTTTCGTTTGGACCTGTTCCATAGTGAGTTTTTAAGTGCATCCTAGAAACATGCCTATTACATGTATATTACCCAATCAAAAAACAACAAGATGTTTACATAATGAAGAAGCAAAAAAATTGGGCTTACACATGTTATAGTTTGCACACCAATACCCCTGTTAGACTAGGCTCCCCCAAAGAGCCAACAGTGAGAGAAAAAAACATTAAATAGGGTGAAAACATTAATTAATTTCTCAAGCTACCTCAAGACCACAAAATATCTTAGTTTGAAAGGGTTTTTATATGAAAGTTCTTCACTCCTGCAAAATTTGCAAACCCTAATTAAGCATGTCCAAACACGACGAACACACAGCACTTTGCATTAAGCAACAACAGAAACAGCTGTCCAGAGGCTAATCGGGGCAAGCACAATATCACCATATTGGATTATCATTTTAAGCTTGGAGTGCTTCAATTCCTGTCTGTGTGCGCAAGATTTACTTCTCAGAAACAAGGGATACTGGGAAAGTTCAACCCAATTAAGAGAAGGGATTGAAGGCAGCGCGATCTGTCTGCACTTTTGGTTGCTTGTTTACTATGGACATCAAAGCTTGCGTTGTGTCACACTCGCAGGCACACTCCAGCCCTAATGGATACTGATCAGTCGCTCCATTTACATGTGCAAAAAAAAATTGTGAATATAGTGCTCTTGTTGGCTGAAGTGTGTAATGTTTAAATTATAAATGATATCACTCCTAGCCTTGCCTTCAGGCTCTCATACATTTCTATTTCTTCATTTCTCCCTTTGTCCCTGCGAAAGAATTGGGAATGATATGTCTACTGCAGCGAGACTTAAATTATTTTCTGGGTTGGGCTAATGATAAAAGTACAAATTATTATTTATCATTGTAATCATACACACATGTTCTGTACTTTTATCTAATCATTCAAGTATACAGTATGTAATCCTCGTGTTTAATTGTGTTTTTGTTTGTTAGTTTGTTTGTTTTCTCTTGTTTACTTATGTGTTACATGTTTAAAGGGCTAACCGGCCCTCACAGGTGCTTGCACCTTCTCGGTTAGCCCTCACATTTTATTGTCATTGTAGTTATTGTTGTATGTATGTTTTGTTTTTGTTTTCTTATGCAAAATAAATTTGAATTGAATTGAATTGAAAAATTGAATTGACCCATTCATTGAATATTGGCATTAAGAGTGCCATACGAAAGGAGAGAAGAAGAAGAGAAGAAGAAGATTGAATATTATATTTTGGATTAAGATGTCAGACAGCCTGGAAGCTAGGCTATGTCCCAGCTAGCTTACATTGTACAAGTCTTCTTACATCCTTCGTTCATGTATGCCATCTCTTTGAGGCATTTGGTTGTGATGATGATATTCCTGGCTGGGACGATGGGAAGCACATGAGCAGCGGGCGGTATAAGTGCTCAAAATATTATTACCCAGGCCTCGTGTTATGTATCTGTCAGCGCTGCTGAGCAAAGAATGGATCAAAGAGTGAGTAGTCTAACTTCCAAACTGTTGAGTATTACTACTCCCAGGTATTTGATGAATAGGTCTGGTTACAGTAGACTAATTATTCTTGATTTCTTCTCCATGTGGGATAGGATGGGAAATGAGGAGATTGAAAATGTGACTAGTCTAGCGAGTACTAAACTCAATATTTTCAGTTTTGATTAAAATGTCCAACAGACTGGAGGCTAAGCTAAAGAGTAAGAGGCCCCTGGGATCCAGGGGAGGGTGTCATTTAGGAGATGAGGAGAGAGCGGGGGTAGGAGTGGATGAATAGAAATAGAGGGGAGAGGGCATGGGGAGGGCTGGGTAGTTGGAAGAGAGGAAGAGATAGTGCTTGATGTAGAAATGGGAATAGTGAAAGGGGGAGATTTCCAGAGGAGTGGATAGAGGGGAGGAGATGACATACGGATAGGGGAAGATGAATAGAAAGAGAGGGGAGAGGGCATGGGAATCGAGGGCTGGGTAGGTTGGAAAAGAGGAAGAGATAGAGCTTGATGTAGAAATGGGAATAGTGAAAGGGGGAGATTGCCAGAGGAGTGGATAGAGGGGAGGAGATGGCATAGGGAGAGGGGTAGATGAATAGAAATAGAGGGGAGAGGACATTGGGAGGGCTGGGTGGGTTGAAAGAGATAAGGTGATAAAGCTTGGAGTAGGAATGAGAGTGGGAGGTGGGTAGATGGTAGAGGGATGGATAGAGAAGGGAAGTGGGAATGGGGATGGATGGAGTAGAGTGAAGGAGGGGAAAGACAATTAGACAGAGTTAGAGATGGGGGAAGGGGGTGGAAAGGGGAGGGAAAGGGGGAGGGAGAGGGGAGCGAAAGGGGAGGGAAAGGGGGAGTGGGAGAGAGGTGGCTCAGAGGGTGGATAGATGAGGAGAAGAGGGATCGATCAAAAGAGAAAAGAGCAAACGGGAACCTTGGGAAATCAAGAGGAATGGAGACCAAGCTTCAGATTAGAGAAGAGTGAATGTCAGGGAGAAAGCAAGCAAGAAAAAAAATGTGGAAAACTGGGGAAACTGGAGGCATGGGGAGCAAGATTCAGATTAGACGCAGAGTGATAAAGAAGAGGGGAATGATGGATTAGAGGTGAGATGGAGATGGAGAGAAGAGTTAAAGTTAGGTAGAAAGCAAGCAAGCAAGCATCAGAATGTTTTGATTTTGTTGCCGAATGGCTTCCACGGTAGCGGGCATCTCGCCTGTCTGGAGCTTGGGGGAGCAGTAGGTACGGTAACAGTGCGGTGCAGCATTGGGGCACAATCCTAGTGGTAAACACTAATAAGATTGAATTAAAGCGGATGGCTGTTTGCATGCCAAAGCGTCTCCGGGGGCAATTTGGCCTAAGTGTGGCATTAAGGCCTTTCCATTCTGAGTGGCAGGCCCACTACTGAATCAAAATTCTTCTCCCTCGCTGAAATGCGTAACAGGGAATGGCAGCCCCTGTTCAGACTGGACAGGAGCCTCGCATGGAATGGAACCAATGTTAGAGCGTCCACCGCTGCAGACGTTGGGCTATATTCATGAAACTTTGCTAGTTAACACTACTATGTAACACTAGTTAACACTAACACTAGTTACATATACTTACTTGTGCATTCAGCTAAATGTAGCAAGGTTATATGAATATGGCCCCTGAATATGTTGCCCTTGTGAACTTGGTTTACATGTACATGTAAGATGTCAATGGTGACCACAAGTCTTGCCTGAAAGAAATGTGCTTGGTAGAGAGATGTGTGCATAATGAAATAAGACTCAAGATATTAGTAATTAATCTAACTTCCTATTCAGAATTAATTTTGCTTTGTTAGTAGAATCGTGATTTTAAAAGCAATTACTAGAAATACATGCTGACCAAACATTCTAGAATCATTGTATCAAGAAAGTGAAGCTTACCTGAAAGAAGTGCATTTGCAGCTCAATAATTTTCTTTTTTCTTTTAGTGGAGATGTGTATATGCATTCAATGAAGTCAAAATATGAAATTAATCTCTTTTGCCATTACTAGAATCATTATTTCAAAGGCAATTATGCCTACAATTGATCAACCAAAAAGGTACCAGAAAGTGACAACAGGTTATTTCTACCCAGTATCTATAGAGCACTTGGCATTTGCAAGGGGTTGACAAGTGGCTGCAGTGTAGTTTAAAAACCATTGAAAGAAAAACAGACAAAAACATGATATTCCAGACAATTATGGGCAGAAGATTGAGACTTCTTGTTTTCTTCCAGGGCTTATGAAAAGTGGGCCAGAGAAAGGACAAGAAGCAACATAATATGAGAAAAGTGCAATTATGGCATCATAGCTGCACAACCAAGTGGCCAAGTTGTGCCCAAAAATAGTGTCCATTCATAATTTTCTTATTAGTTGACCAATATAAATTTTTCTCAAAATTTTGTTGCCCTGCTTCTCAGATGTTTCTGCTTCTATTGAGAGTAAGTCATTATTGGACTGGAGTTCCCTTAGCTTTCTTGAGCTAATGTTACTTTCTCATTAGTTTGATTAGAAATACAATATCTGTGTTTAAATATTTTATATTTATAATTTTATAGGGCAGTAATAGAAACGGTGATAACAACCAAATAACCTTGATCTCTCTGGTTTTCTTTTTTTTGTAAAACATACATTTTGTGTAAACAGGTCTCCATTGCTTTACCAACTTCATGGAATAATGATTCTGGGCAATGTTTAAAATGGATGTGAAGGGGGTACAAGACTGCCGCTGCCAATAATCTCTTGCAATTTCAAGGCTCTTCTGCCAACAGAAATGCGGAGGAGGGGAGTAGGGGGAGATGGGGGGGAGTGGGAGAATTTTCAGCCATGTTTGTGCTCAAGTCAAGTGGGCCCTGAATATTTTACGTTCAGCTTGTCAGCTGACTGACTGAGAGTATTGATTAGGAAAGTTAATTTTCTAAATGGCCTTTCAGGTTTGTCTAACGTCTTACAGTCATCCCTTTTGTTTCAATATTTGATGCCAATTACTGTGTGAATTAGGTTTTATTTGAAGGTTCTGGTAGTAACCAATGTGAAGTAAAATACTTGTACATGATAAATGGTTCAATGTATATTACACTGTAGACTAGTTACAGTAGATGAGATACGTGCCTTAAGTGTATCATGCCTTTATAATATGTGAGCTGCAATTTCATTTTGACATGTTTTTTTCCCCATATCATTGAAGCAGATCCCATTTCAGCTCAGTGTTCCCATACAAATTTTCTCTTTTAGAATTCACTTCTCATAAGTTTTTTTTTTTTTTCATACTCTCTTGGGTTTTTCCAGGGGTATCAAAGCTCACCCCTTTCCCAGGAGTATTACACATTTGTGCTTCGCTTTTGTGGTAATTTTCCCTGGACCAGGACAAACTGATTACTTCAGAGTGTTGACGCACTGCCAAGAGCGCTTTCACTGCTGTTACTAGTCTCAGACAATTCAGACCCACTGATTTCTACCCCTGGCATATGACCATATAATCTGTAGGCATAGACTCAGTAATGACATATTTTGTGTCTGGTGAGATCAGACTAATAGCACAACTTAAAGACAGCCAGTCCCTTTTTCAGATCACCACAAAACCATCGAAACATTGGCAAAACATATAGAGAAATGTTAGCAAGCTGTATATTCATAATTTGAAACTGATACATAGTGTAAAATTCAAATAATGCACGTAAACAACGTCTGATTAATAGTCTTTACCCCAGGCTCTTAGCAGTTTGTGTTGAAATATCTTCTTTATTGATTAATCTGTTTATTAAATTAAAAAACGCATTATGAAAAAAAATGTTCTATAGAAGGAATCATCTCCAAAGTTTGGTAATTACTCATAAAATTAGGATTTCACACATGCATAATAACCACATAGATACTGTAACAACGACTCATACTTTTTTTGTAGTACGAAAAAAAGTCGGTTTGAAATTTAACGGCTAAATTTGTTTACATATACAGAAAGCTTCAACATGCTATATTCATAGAAATGGTCTTGAATCACACTTTCTTCAATTTACGATCGTGATAGACGATTCAAATTTTAAGCTTGCAAAAGGGACGAACAATCTTTAACCAACCTCATCATAAAAGGGACGGCCTATACAATGTACGCATAACACAGTTGATCTGCCTGCACAGATATTATTGTACACACACTATCTCAAAACACTGGGCTATAAGATAAGACTAGCGTCTGTCTTTCCAGTTCTGGCTCAGAAGGAATGGACAAACATGTAAGAGCTGACTGTAGTCTTGACCTGCAGTTTCATACTCATTTGACTGGCTGACTAACATGAGTTTGTACTTTCAAGTCATGTACAGCTACATGTACATGTCTCAGAGCTGCCAAGTAGTACCGATTTTCAGTATTTCCTACTGAAATTTGAAAAGAATATCAAAGACTTCATGCAAAAATACTGATTTTCTAAGATCTAGCTCATGGGTTGCTCTATTGTCTTTATTTGAAAATCCAGATTTTTTCCCCATCAAAATACTGATTGTCAGCCTTCAGATTACTGAAATATTGTGATGAAGGTTGGCAGCCCTGATGTCTATGTACATGTACCATCGGTTGGAGCTGCACATTCAATGAATGGGAACCAGTGATCATACACGGCAGAACGGCTCTGCCGTGATAACAGGGAGCTTTCGTTATAACCCCGAGAACCGAGAACAGTGAGCAATCTGTTCTAGCCGTCCGTCCGCGGGAGTCACAGGCGCTTTCGCAAAATAAGACAGAGAACGCGAACGGCGGTGCGTGGGACGTCATCTGACCCCCTGACACCCTTCGACCCGGGCGCATGTGCGATTTGCAATGACATCATCTGTACGGGCGCTGATTGGCTGCTGTCCGCAACTCGTCGAGAACGAGAAATCTCAAAATTCCCGTCCGCACAGACAGCGAGGCGGAGGGTGGCGCATGCGCAGATCGATCTTCGTATTGGATTACCGTTCTGGAGCCCGTCCGTCCTCAAAACGAAAGCTCGCTAACATCTCTTTCCTCTCCACCAATCATACTCATCTTGTCAATATCTACCATGTGTTGATGATAAATATTAAAGTTCCCCTTTTCCCTTCTTGTCTTCGTTGATCAACATTACAGTATATTTTTAGATGAAAATGAGATGACAAATACCAACTCATTCCCATCTGGCTGTTAACATTTAAAGCATGTTATGTAGTCAACTCCCCCTTTCCCCCTTCTTGTCTTCATTGATGAACATTATGGTATATTTTTAGATGAAAATGAGATGACAAACGCTAACTCATCCCTATCTGTTAATTATAAAGCATATTATTTAGTCAACTCCCTTTTTTGTATCATCATGGCTCTTAAGCATCATATGAGTCACTGCAGTCAATTTTTAAGAGCCATGTTAAATTCAACATTCACTGTACAGTATGTACATCCATCTTGAACTACTCTATACATGTACCATGGAGTCATACAGTGAATCCATACATAGTGTATCCAAGATCATCGCATAGCTTGAAATGTCATACAAGTACATTGATAGTAATATGCAGCTGGCTGGAATTGTATTTTCAAATTTCCTGCACCATTATTGATACAATTGTTGTGTTTGTTTAACTCTTTATATGCCATATGTGCTCTTTTCACAAGCAATTTAGACAAGGCCATCAGTTGAATTTGGCACACAGAGGGTAAAGCTACTAACAACAACAAATACACTTTATGTACTGTACATGATTATTTGCTTTGAAAGAGTTTATTGCATTGCCCTGCTTGTGCATGACATTTTTAAAGAAAAGAGTACCTGTGTGTTACATGTACTTTGATTCGTACACCTTTAGTACAGTACATCATGAATTTCTTATCACAATTCATAATTTGAATATATGCCATTTTCATTAACTTTGAGAACTTTATAGATGTTTGTGCATACTCTTTTAGTTTGCTTGTTTCCTGGTACAATGTTATAACTGGTAGATCTTGAAGGGATGTAGATTACAGTGTACAGTGTTATGTACATGTATTTGTGATCTATTTGTTATATTTTGAGTGGTATCTGCTATTTTGAACTTGGAAAAAAAAAAGTAGTGAAGTCAGAAATGTGAATGTCATCATGCCTTGAAGCAGCTGCAGCATAGAGATATCACCATGGCAACCAAGGTTAGCATGAACTGTCCTCCTCATCTCTCGTTAGTGGTTCACCATCTGCGGATGTTGTTTTCTTGTTCTCATTAGGGGATGGATAAGCCAGTGTGGGGACCCTCAGGATGGCTGTACAAGAACTTTGCCAAATGAAGCCTCGTGAACATGGACAGACATACAGACATATACTGTGACAGACATGTAGACATATACTGTGAACATGGACAGACATATACTGAGAACATGGACAGACATATACTGTGAACATGGACAGACATATACTGTGAACATGGACAGACATATACTGTGCATAATGTACATCTTTCTGTACATACACACGTACATACATACATGTAGCACATGCTTTACTTACTTTTCTTATCTCTACTTCAATCCAATGATTAAGGTGCGTCTTCATTAGCCCAATCAGGCGAAATAGCGAGCTAGTTTGCTGATCTGGGCGACTAGCTTGAAGTTGCAGTCGCATCTTCATTAGCTCGAAACTCGGGATACGAAAGCTAGGGATACGTAACTAGGCTCAGTATGGCTTCATGAACATGGCCCTATGCAGGATATTAAAGTTTGTCGACTTGTAAAATGAGAAATGCAAATATCCTTCCAATCAGCAAAAAAAAAATCAAATTGATGACATACCATAGAACTTGGGGTGATTTCATGATTTATGGAGCCATGTTGGGACTTTTATGGTGTCTGCTGTTCACAAGGCAAAATATTTAGGCTATTTGGGCTTGTTTAGGATACTAGTATTACAGATTAATGTCCTCTCCATAACCCACTTTATTAATAACTATTAAAAGGAAGGAAAAAATATGCAAAAATTACCTATATGTGTAGCCGTTAAGCTGAGTTCCTCATGTAAAGGGATCACAAAAATGGTCACAGATCCTGCACAATTGTGCACCGTAAGTTATAGAAAGACCCTGATACCTGTAGTTGAAATGAAATGGCAATGTATACATCTAGGCTGGTTAACAGTCAATATGTTGCAGCCATGCTTGGGTCTGCAATGAGAGACCAACATTAAATTGGCCATGAATCTACATGTACTCCGTCCAGGCCTCCTGGGGCAGACTGTCACCCCGGGGGAATTCTCAGCAAGAACTTGACATTGACCTTGCTCCCTCTCTTCTCTCAGTCTAGCCTCATTCACACTCAAAAACATAACTGTTGAACATTTAAGAAAAGCACGATGTTTGACTGCTAACATAATGGTGGTAATATTTTGGCAAGTAGTGTGCATGCATGTACTCCATGTCTGCTGGGCAATTGGACTTCATGCAACGTGCATGAGTCGTGGGTAAAAAAAAAACGGCAAGCTAAAAATTATTTCATGTGTGATCGCTTGCACTGGCAAATTATCGGCATGTTTTTTTTTTTGCTGCTAGTGTGAATGGCCCTTCTGTCCCTTGCAGTGCCCCAAGTGTTGCCTTGACAGGGTATGTGATTTGAGTCTGTAGATCAGTCCGATTAACAATGGTACATGAAATGTGCACTTAATCTATTAGTCTTTCCTGAGCTGGTTCAAATTGACTGGTTTACACACCATATCTATACCAGATCTTCCATACATGTATATTGCCCAGGGCTGGTTCAAATTGACTGGTTTACTTACCATATCTATACCAGATCTTCCATACATGTATATTGCCTGCTACTTTCAGTTCTTCTAAGCATTCACACACACACACACACACACACACACACACACACACACAACAGACCATGATTCTTTGTACTGTTCTAGTTCGAAAAAGATGTACAGACACTAGTTCCTTATACACCTTATCATTAATAAGCGTCCACACAAAGAATTTCATTGTATCCTGAAACAAAAGTGGTATATATTGGTGTGGAAAACATAGCGGTATACCTATACCTATACCTATACCTATACCATATAGCTACGATGAATTTGGCTTGCGTGCACACGGTGGAAGAGCGTTTCAGCAGCATTTCTGAGCACTTGTGACGCGAGTGCTATTAGCCATTAGGTCCCTTTCATATAGTTTGCGTGTGTGTTTGTTATGCTATTCGTAGAATCTGAAACATTTCTCCCTTTGCCATCTGTCACTGGAACGCTGTTTAGAAATTGTGGCGGGGATATGTCCTGCTTCAATATGTCGTCACTTGGTCATTCATGGCAGTTGGAATGCAAAGGCTTGCAGTAGCATTCCTTCTGAATGGCTCTTCAATGACATGCCCACTAAAATGCCCCATTTACATTGAAACCTTATCCATTTCCAACAATTGCAGTAGCATTGCTTCTGAATGGCTTTGCGATGTCCACTACTACCCTGTTTACATTGAAGCCTTAACCTTTTTCATCAATCAGAGTCACATTCTTACTGAGTGGATTTCGCAATGGCATGTCCACTAATGCCCTGTTTACATTGAAGCCTTAACCTTTTTCATCAATCAGAGTCACATTCTTACTGAGTGGATTTCGCAATGGCATGTCCACTAATGCCCTGTTTACATTGACGCCTTAACCCTTTTCATCAATCAGAGTCACATTCTTACTGAGTGGACTTTGCAATGGCATTTCCACCAATGCCCATTTTACATGGAAGTCTTATCCGTATCTGACAATTGCAGTATCATTCCTTCTGAATAGATTTGCTATAGCATGTCCACTAATACCCTATTTACATTGAAACCTTAACCATATACAGTATCTCAATCAGACTATAAGCTTAATTGGTTTGAATTGAATTGAATATTTATTATTAATAAATCTCCATACCAAGGTAATGTCATCCCATGATGGACTCCTCAGCCACATTCAGATTTTGTTTGCAGTCATGTCTGTTCTGGTCTAATTAATTAGTGTATCGGACCTGAAGTGGACACAACTGCAAAAAAAAAACATCAGGATGTCACTATTACTCCATAGTGGATAATATGGGACAGCTTACACCTACAGTTGAGGCCAAAAGTTTACGTACACCCATGGAATTCAGTGAAATTTGTTTGCTTGCCAAACATCGTAAAAGTTACTCTATCTTCAGAACAATAAATACTATCAAGATGAATTTGGTATCAGATGAAAGAGTGTATTAAGCTCTTTCACATTATTGGGATGCCGTTGGGATTAATTCAAATTTCAGGTGGCATTTTCTTTGAAGAAAAAAATATTCATGCCAAATGTATGCTATTGTTTGTTATTATATTTTCAAACAACGTTTGAGAAGTAACTAGCACAAATATGAAATGATTTTGTCAAGTTTTAATTTTTAATTTGTTGAAAATATGAAGAATTCTTTGGGAAAAATGACATCTAAATATTTTTCAGCTCCTGATGAAAAAGCAATGTGATGAAGGGGTATAAAATACCCATTTGTTGGATATCAAATTCATCATGATAGCACAAATATTTTATAAGATACAGTAAATTTTATGATGCTTGGCAAGTGTCAATTTTTTCTCTGAATTTCCTGGGTGTAAACTTCTAGCCTCAACTGTATATACAGTGTTGAGAATTGAATTGTGTGTTCTAGCAGTTAAAATCACAATACACAATAAGTAAAATACAGGTTGTTCATGAACACGCTTTTGCAAATATGACAAAAACATGTTATTGCAAGTATTTTTGTACAAATACATATATGGCCTTGTCTACATCTATTAACAATTCATGTCATTTTGTCTTTCTCTCTCTATTGGTTTACCTCGCACAGCTGGCAGGCATTTCCAGATCTTCAACATAGTGGCCGAGAAGCAGCTGTATCGGTGTACCATGAAAGACGAAGTGCAATATTGGACCTGGCTGAACGATGATGTCATCGGCATAGTGGGGTCAAAGTTCATCTATCACTGGGACCTCTCACCTTTAGGTATGCAGCAAAAATACAAATTATACAAATTATATTATTTTTCAATATAGATGAGTTATTAAGATAAGATAACATAAGATTCTATGGACCCCTTCTGGGTTTGAGATTTTAACCTATTTACAATGATATACAATAACATGACACTAAGATACAGGACGTCACCTCTTCAGTATTTAGAACATAAGTGCACAGGATTTCTCATGATGCTACAACTATGTGTAACTTCATGACTTTGAATAGCAACATCAATGAATCAAATTCTTTTTAGGCTAGATTTTAGTAAAAGGGCTTTTTGGGGTAATTTCAATTTACAAAGAAATTTTAGGCTTACACCCAGTAGTAAGGATAGCGTGCTCCATCCTGTAAATGGATGAAAAATAAATCAGACATTCTTTTTAGTTCATGACTTTAAAAATGATGGTGTATTTTTCCCTCCACGTGGGCGTTAATTCATGTTTAGCTTTATATGTTGAAGTGCAGACATTGTTCAATCCATAATATATGTCCATGTATCTTCTTGGAAAGTTCCATTGTTGAATATATGTTTACAACCACTACTCATTTTACATCCAAAAAGCTTATAAATTTCTTAAGAAGATCTAGATGCATCTTATATTTAGACAGCCTTGAATTGCTGCTTTGGATTACGAAGCATTATATTTTTGCTTTGTTTCCATTCGCACAAAGCCTAGCATGGAGTCGAGTCACGCGGTCATATGATCATAACAGGGAGTAAAACCTAAAGGAAAAAACTATTTATAATTGCTTCCTTGCTCGGCTCAAGGAAGACATATTCCTTGAAAAATATTGTACACGGAGGATTTGACTGACTCTGTGGACATGATGAAATATGACACACACACACACACACACCAAGCATGACCGTGGCATGCATGCATACTACAGGAAAGCATAGAGTGGCCTTGACGTGGGAAACGATAATGGCAGCCGTTTATCGGCGATTATCTAGGGGAAGTGACTCGATCACATGATAGGCATGCATTCCACGTGATGCCATGGTCGTGCGTGCGCGTATGAGCGTGTTATTTCATTTTGCCCTGTTTGGCAGATAAATGCCCTGGTCGTATCTGACGGAATGCCAAGATGCTATTAAGTCTGCAACTCTAATCCAGTGATTAGAGATTAGAGTTGATTAGCTGCCAGATTTGCGAGTCACGGTACTTGTGATATGTGGGATTAATTTCATATATGGAAAGTGACATACTTTTAGTGAATATGTCATTCTAGAATGATCAAATTTGTCCTCCTGTGGCATGATTTTTAGGTACAAATAGATTTTAAAGGAAGGATGTTTAGTAAAAAGAAAACCCTGAAGTACTGTGTCCTTGCTGTGATTTACTTCTCCTCCTCCTCAAACCCTTCTTCTTCTTCTTCTTCTTCTCCTTCTTCATCTTCTTCTTCTTCTTCTTCTTCTTCTTCTTCTTCTTCTTCGTCATCGTCTTCGTCTTCTTCTTCTTCTTCTTCTTCTCCTCCTCCTCCTCCTCCTTCTTCTTCTTCTTCTTCTTCTTCTTCTTCTTCTTCTTCTTCTTCTTCTTCTTCTTCTTCTTTTTCTTCTTCTTCTTCTTCTTCTTCTTCTTCTTCTTCTTCTTCTTCTTCTTCTTCTTCTTCTTCTTCTTCTTCTTCTTCTATTTCTTCTTCTTCTTCTTCTTCTCTGATGTAATGATGATGTAATACAATGATGTAATACAATATGATATATTGCAGTATTTATTTCAAAACCTCCCATTCCACCCCTTATCCTTAATCTGAGCAGAGCAGCTAAATTCTAACTTCTGTTGATGTAATACAATATGATATACATGTACTGCCATATTAATTTCAAAATGTCCCAATCTATCACTCATCTTTAATCTGAGCATAGCAGCTGAATTTTCAGTTGTTTTCATGTAATTCAATATGTTATACTGCTGTATTCATTTCAAAACATCCCAATCTATCCGATGACTTTAATCTGAGCATTGCAGCTAAATTCTATGTACTTTTAATGTACTACAAATGGGTGTGGTAATCTCTCTGGAGAAACTGAAACTTACCATTACAAGTCCATATCATCTTACTAGAAACCGCTTTCATTTAATTAACCGGTCCTGTACGAGTGCTTTGATTTGATTCCACATTGATGTGAGTGTGGCAGGTATAAGTGCAGTGGAATGTATCAAGTGGCAATATTCTCACAAGTGCAATTTTTTAAATGGTTGCCCTGTACAGTAGGTTTGAAGTGTTTTTGCTGGAACTTTGCCAGCCTAGGTTCTATGGTATGGAGTGTTCACTTGCTGTTTCTTAGAAGTTACAAGTCACAAGGTAGCCTTGTTTTCAGGCTTTTGGACATTTTTAAAGGGAATATACCGTACTGGGACGGGAAAAAAGGTGATCGTTAGAAATCTTCTTGCCAATGGTCTTAAATTCATGTATTGTCCATTTTAGTAATTTGCTGTCCAGAAGTTATTTGCCCTCAAATGATCCACATTTGGAGTAATTAGTGATTAAATTACAAATCCTCAAAATGTTCGGCCCAAACATTTTGAGTAATTACTCATTACTCCAAATGTGGATCATTTGAGGGCAAATAACTTTCAGCAAGTTTCTAAAATGGACAATACATGAATTTAAGACCATTGGTAAGAAGAATGCTCATGATCACCCTTTGAAGGCTTATTTGTCTTCCCAGCTCAGTATATTCCCTTTAATCAAAATTACAATATTGAATAAACAGGTCTGCAGGAGACTATTCATTCTCATTTCCTTTTCCTTTTTGATGCAGGGAGAAAGGAAGAGAACTTAGGAGTGACTCTCATTTCTTTTTCTTTCTTTTCTCTTTATAACTACTTTGTGACTAGTTCACAACCCTCAATAACCACCAACCATTTTCTTCTTCCTCCATTTCATCCCATTTATTTTCGGTTTGAAACACCGAAAACTAAAGCTAAAAATAGTCTTGTGTAAGTGTAATAAAATATAGAAATTCACCTCTCCTCTTTTTCACTTTTACACTTTCCTTTCCTTTATTCACCCCATGAGTGGGTCCGAAAAAATACAACCACATGCGTGGTGTTACCGAAAGTTTTATTATTTTCTAAATAGTATTTATTAGTACACTCTCACCATAGAAACATTCAAAGAACAATTAGTCTGGAGTTTGTTTGACAATATTTACATGTAGGTAATGTATTCTCTGCTTGCTCCTGGCCTTTCCTATCTGCAGGCTTTTCCTGTCCCATGAAGGCTTTCCCGCGGCACGGCCGGCTCAACTTCTGCCAGATAGTGGGCTACAAGGTGGACCCGTCTTTTAGATGGTTCGCCGTTCTTGGACTGTACAGAGATTACGAGGTGAGAGACTGGGGCCACGCTTATAATGATAATAATAATAATAATACAAAGAATTTATATAGCGCACTTTCCATCTTAACTAGATGCTCAAGGCGCTTCAGAGCAAATTAAAGAGAGAGAGAAAAAAATACAGAACAGGTATGAACTTGTATGTCAAAAAGCACCATTATACAGGTATGTCTTAAGGTTGCCCTTGAAGGAGGTCACTGACGTCAGGGTTTTCAAACTCTGTGAAAGAGAATTCCACAGGGTTGGCCCTGCATGAGCAAAGGCCCGTTCTCCCCACGATCTCTTTGAAACCGGAACTTGCAAAAGACCAGATGGGGAGGAATATAAGGTTCGTGATGGTTGGTAGTTGTGAATTATAGATTTATTGTAACTGGGGGAAGTTCCATTGACAATATGAAAGACTAAAAGAAGTATTTTAAAGGCAAGGCGTTCCCTCAGGGGCAACCAATGAAGACTTTTCAAGACAGGGGTGATGTGGCTGCGCTTGTCGGTTAAAGTTACAATGCATGCAGCTGCATTTTGTAACTTCTGCAGTTTCCCAATTTGAGAGTCTGGTAAGATGTATAGGAGGCCATTACAAAATCAAGCCGCGACGAAATGAGTGAATATACTAGTTTCTCTGTTGCAGAGTGAATGAGATACTTTAAATCCAATGTTGCTAATGTAACTAACGGGATCACAAATTAGCCAGCTATTCACGTCTTCATCAGCCCGAAGCAGCTCACTATTTGGTCAAGAACTCATGGAGTGTTTCTTTTGGGAAAGTTTGACCAAAGTTATCCTGCAGCAACTACCTATATATGTGGATGAAGGTGATTGAATATTTGCCAAATAATGGTCTGAAAGTTTGTTAGCTGTTTGTGTTTCTACAAACATATTCTCTCTGAAGTAGTCCACTTTGGTGCAAAATCACTTAGAATCATCTTTAATCATGCAGATATTGGTGCAAAAATGGGCCAATGGCATAGTAAACCCTGTGTGCGCCATTCAAAGTGTCTCTCAATTGCAATTGAGTGTAATTGATTGTGAAAAAAATGCATCAATGGCGGACAAAGAGTTCAAATAACTTTCGCCTCTTTCTCTCCTTTACCAAGGATGGCGACTCCAACTCTGTTTCCGGCGTGGTCCAGATCTACTCGGCGACCGTGGATCGCAGCCAGTGCATCGACGCTCAGGCCGTGACCTTTGCCTCGTACCGACGTAGCGACAACAAGGCGTGCAACTCCGTCCTCATCCTCGTGAACAGGCAGGCTGGCCTGCAGGGCAAGGTGAGAAGCTTGAGGCCGTCCCTAGGTCCTTTGCAGCGGATGCATCTTATATCTTGCCTCGGCGTGATGTCTGTACCTCTTTTGCCTCATTCAGATTAGATAAGAATCATCTTAAAGGGAATATACTGTACTGGGAGGACAAAAAACCTCCAAACAGGTGATTGTGAGTAATCATCTTACCAATGGTCTTAGATTATTGTACTGTCCATTTTAGAAGCTTGCTGAAAGTTATTTGCCCTCAAATGATCCACATTTGGAGAAATTAGTGATTTAGTGATAAATTCTCGAAATGTTCGGCCCGAACATGTTGAAGATTTGTGATTTAATCATTAATTACTCCAAATGTGGATCATTTGAGGGCAAATAACTTTCAGCAAGTTTCTAAAATGGACAATACATGAGTTTAAGGCCATTGGTAAGAAGACTGCTCACGATCACCTGTTTGAAGGCTTTTTGCCTTCCCGATACAGTTCACAACAAGCCAGACAAAAGATATGATATATTATTTGTAAGGTTTTCTTCTCAATCTCTTTGTGCCTTATACTCTTTGAGGAAAATATTTGTTCACAGAGACTCTTTAGTTGAGACAAGGCCTGTTCAGATAGGGCCAAAAAACAGCATAACTGAAGGCGTTTAGATGCAAACAATCTTTTTATCACTTCTCCCAGGCAGAAAGATGAAATATTATTTGCAAGGGGCAAGCCCTCATAACACAACAGTGGTTTAACTTTATACATGTACTACACCTGGGTCCCGTTGCATAAAACTTACCATTAATGGTAACTTTGCCATCAGTGGTAACTACCATGGTAACATCACTGGACAGCCAATCAAATTCAAGGTTTCCACAGAAGTTGCTATTGATAGCAAAGTTACCATCAATGATAAGTTTCATGCAACGGGGTCCTGGACTTACTTTATGGGATGTCAAACAAAACAAAATGGCACATTATCGATTCAATTTAATTGATTTTTTCATTGAAATCACTGGTATATTGAGTTTGTCCATATGAATATTACAGTGAATAATTGAACTGACCCACTCTTGTGATTCTTCGTTGAAAATCAATGCTTTTGTGACATCAGCAGATGATTTATTTTGCACCCCCAAAAGTTAGTACACAGTCTTAGTTAAACCACCGGTGTATAAATGGACCTATATGTGTGTGTGTGTGTGTGGGGGGGGGGGGTGTCCTGAGCCCTTGTACAATGTTTTTCACCGTTACTTTTGCTTTTTAAAGGTGATATTCATAGAAAATCCAAAAATATGAAGATATTCATCTACAGAAAGCATATAAGCAATACAATGAGCTCGGATGACATTCAAACAATATATCACTTTCCAAAAAGCGAAATTAGGGTGAAAACAATCATCGTATTCTCGGGGACAAATTTGCCCTACTGTCATCCGAAACGGCCCTTAGGTCTGACGTAAGAAAAGGGAGGCGTTATTGTGCGTCACACAGGCCAATCCGCAGCTTCTTTTCATGCATTGTTAATGAAACTGTGATAGCAGTTGCTCGTGGATTAACAGGTGTGATACACAATGGTCATTGTAAAACATATCCCGGCTGTGACGTACACACCACGCCACTTTCCCTTAGGCGATTTCGTAGGTCAGGAAGAGAGTCAATTAAGTGAAATTTGACTTTCATCAAACACAAAACTGAACACTTTCATGGCATGTTAGCTGCATAAATTGCTTAAATAACTCATTCAATTATAAAATAAACTATGTTTATTTGATTTTATTTCCTATAAGTATCACCTTTAATACCATTTTCACTCCATGATGCTTCTCTCTTCCTAGATTCACATTATTGAGCTGGGTCCTCATCTGGATGGGAACTGTGCGCTGAGCAACCACACGGAGCAGGTCAACTTTGATGACGAGGAGAGATATGACTTCCCCGTCACCGTTCAGGTGGGCAATTTTCATATTTTTTCATTTCATTTCGTTTCATTTATTCAACCATTATAAAAACGAAACAACAAAAATACAAAATATTTACAAACATAAAATAATGGTATAGACCCCTTGGAAAGCAAATCTGCTTATGGGCGGGGCCCTTAACAAAACACAATACATGCATAGTGACAAACAATAAACATTTGAAGGAAATCAAATAAATGAATTAATTTGCATAATCACACACGACACTGATCTGATCACAATATCTGATTCCAATTACCGCTTTCCAAATTGAGTTCAATTCTCAATACCGCATCTATGGAAATGTCCTCCCACAATGCACTGCACAGCAACGTTCTTCATGTTGTTGCAGTAATGTCCCCTTCCGGTCTCATACACTAGTACACTAGATTGGAAGTAGACATGACAGCAAGCATTATCCGATGATGATCCAATGGGGGGGTATTCCGAAAATCCACAGAGAGAAAATTTTTATCTCCCCGAAGATACAATGTCCTTAAAATATTCCATCTTTGGTATTTCGAAAAATATTTTAGGAAGATTTTAACCAATATTAATGAGCGCATGCCCTGTGCTCCTATCCCAGAGGCAGCCAGTAATAAGCGTCCTTTCATGTCTTTTGCATACATTAAAACCATCAAGTTGATGGTGTGATGTCATGAAAGTGAAAGGGACATTGCGCATCAAAGTCTATCAGCACCTTATTGCATTTAATGCGCCTTTGTACAAACAGTTGAATGCGCAAATTATTTTTGCATGTAATGCTATGGGCTAGGCGCGTATGTCTGGAGATAAAATTGCTTGGGAGCAATTTTTTCTTTCATCCTAACTTTCTTCCTAAGTGCGTTTCAGAATACCGATTTAGCTCATTTGCATAAAAATTTTATCTCGGAGGCTCATTTACATAAAAATGTTATCTCTGGCTCATTTGAATAAAAATTTGATCTTTTATTGTAAGTTGGCTTTTCGGAATACCAAAAGATAAAATCTTTCCTAAGTCCCTGAGATACAATAAAATTTTTCCTAATTTCGTTTTCGTAATACCCCCCCTGCTCACAGTATGTGCTCCATCTTTACTTCCGAGGGAGTGCTTCTTCCTAGCTGTTGTTTTTTTTCACATTTACCCTCAGCCAATCTTTTGAATATGATCCATATAAATATATGATGCGATAGTTTTTCTATCATAGTTATCATAAATGATATTTATTATTAGTAGTATCATTATTATTGTTTATTCCATGCTAATCGCTCTCCTGTAGGTGAGCTCCTCCCATGGTCTAGTCTATATTCTAACCAAGCTGGGTCGAGTCAAGGTGTGTGACGTCGAGACGGGCACATTCCTGTGCAGTTCGCGTGCCTCGCACCTCACGGTCTTCAGCTGTATGCCTGACAGCGACGGCAAGAGGATCCTGGGTGTCAGCCGATGCGGCAGGGTAAGTCTAACCTGCCTTCATCCCATCAATGATGGCGCTATTAAAGCCATCATATCAGAGCCGTCTATACACCAAGTTTGGCCAACTCGGTTTCAATAGGGGGCAACATGGCGCATATTCTTTTGTTTTCTGCTTGCCCAACAAAGCAACACCTTTTGAAACTGGGTTGGCCAGACTCTGTGTATAGATTGCTCTGATGTGCAATAGCCCTGAACCCTCGCAGCACCATCCAGTTTAGTCACATGCCAATTTCAACATTGTGTATTTGCGTATGGGTCTGAGAGAGTGAACAGTTCATGTACCCATTATCCTACTCCTCCTTGCCAAGGTATCAGATCAACTTTTCTTGACACTAATGCTCATTAGAATGCAACTGATACACGACCCTTTCGTGCCAGATACTGTGTAAAGGCCAACAGAAAGTTCACTGTGCAAGTTAAGGAATTAGATAAGGCCCAACTTTTGTCGTTTTTGCTCAAAAGGGGACGAACCACGCCAACAGACAAGCTAATTGGCGATCAATGTACATCAAGATTTAAGGGACTGACAAATGACTTTTAGTGGATGCTCCCTCACACTTTTTACGCCATCACCACAAAGTGGTTGGTGGTATTATGTTTCTAGGATTTCAGTTCGTCCTGATTTCATTTATGCATTTATGCTAAAAAAAGCAATCAACTGAAATTCATCAGACTGGGGCTAATGATGGCATATGACAGTGCAATTAACCGATGATATGTTTAGTCTGACAGGGCAAAGATCTCTTGTCAAGTTTAAATCCTGAAATGGTGCCTGAGAAATATCTGACCAAATATCACCAAACTTGGTACAGTGACAATTTATGACAACTCTCATAATTCTCTCCAATTTGGATCAGATGATCAAAGTTCAGAGGTCATCTATAGATCAAAATCAAATCCCAAATTCCACTGTCTGTACAATTACTCCAGATATATTTTTTACACTGTGATAAATGGTAATATAACAATGTGACCTCTCTTTTCCTTTCTGCAGCTTCTCTCCCTGGCCGTGAAGGAGAAGGCGATTGTAGCGCACGCACGGACCGTCTTAAAGCGACCCGCGATCGCAGACAGACTTGAGAGGACGTTTACCGAGACTCTCTGACACCACTCTTGCCTTAAAGTAACAAAAAGACAATATAGAAAATACAGAATCAGAGAGGCGTTTCGCATGTTCCCTTTTTGAACGAATGTTGCATGACCCACCCCCGACCACTCTGCCGCGGTTCTGTCACACCGGACGTCATAAAATGAGGTTGCTAAGAATCGTGAAAGATGAATTTCACACGACCGGATTTGGAGAGTTTGATGGTCCGAGCTGATATCGTGGATGAAAAAATAGTTGAGACCAGCGTTTTGTTCTCTGTCGATGTATTGAAGGTCAAGATCAATATCGGTGATTGTAAAGGTCAAGCACAAGGTCAGAGGTTGTGAAGGTCATACTCAATGTTACTGGTTTGAGAAGAGCCTTCAATGCAGCTGATTAAGCAGCACAGCAAACAGTGATAGAAAAATCATTCATGTTACATGCCAGCGAGTAGGTCGTGGTGAAGATCAGATAAGCTACTAGTCGTGCTTGTAGTGGAAGATCAAAAGTTCGCAGCCGAAGTCAGCAAATCTGAAGGTCGCCCTCAATGTCAAAAGTGGGAAGTTCACAAGCAGCAGAAAAAATATGAAGACAACTACACAGGGAGTGACAGTTTTGGGGGGTATCTATCGCTCTCTAGTTGTGTTACAACCCTCCCGAAGGATGGATGCTTGTGAAGAATTGGAACATGACTTTCGGTTTTGGTTGGGTCTCCCTTTCTTCCTTGGGGAGAGGGATTTGCTTGGTAATGACTTGAGCTAGGTGCTAAAGAGCTCATTGGTGGAGACGTCTTTGAGAAGTCCCCGAGACTTGCTGGAGACTGGAAAAAGTCGGTCAGAAATTGAACATGTTCGAATTTACCAAACTACTCCTAGAACTGGCTAGTCTCCTGGAGATGTCGCGGAGACTCAGTCTTTGAGACAACTCTGAGACCTTCTGGAAACTGGAAAAAGTATTTTAAAGAATTAAACATACCTCGACTCCCTGGAGACCTGCCTGGCCTCCAGGAGCCGTCAGGGAGACACAGTCTCCACACGTACTCCACCAGGTCACCAACTAGTCTCCAGACCAATGTACCCACTTTTACTGCTGCGATGTAGTTCATGCCTTCAAAGGCGTTGAAATGCATAAGAAGCTCACATTCACTGCCAAAAATCTATGCCAGCACGAGATATTCCTGTCTACTGTAACTTTTCATGCACCTGGGCCCCGTTGCATAAAACTTACCATTAATGGTAACTCTACCATCAATGGTAACTACCATGGTCACATCGCTGGACAGCCAATCAAATTCAAGGTTTC
>OZ022583.1:12916913-13082404 GCA_963669155.1 Arbacia lixula
TTCATTGAATTTTGGCATTAAAGGGCATATACTGTACTGGGAAAAAAGCCTTCAAAAGGTAATTGTTAGCAATCTTCTTGCAAATGTTCTTAAATTCATGTATTGTCTATTTCAGAAGCTTGTTGAAAGTTATTTGCCCTCAAATGATCCCCATATGGAGTAATTAATGATTAATGATTAAATGTTCGGCCCAAACATTTTGAGGATTTGTGATTTAATCACTCATATCTCCAAATGTAGATCATTTGAGGGCAAAAAACTTTCAGCAAGCTTCTAAAATAGACCATACATGAATTTAAGAACATTGGCAAGAAGATTGCTAACAATTACATTTTGAAGGCTTTTTTGCCTTCCCAGTACAGTATGTCCCCTTTAAGAGTGCCATACGGAAGGAGAGAAGAAGAGGAGAAGAAGAAGATTGAATATTATATTTTTGATTAAGATGTCAGACAGCCTGGAAGCTAGGCTATGTCCCTGCAAGCTTACATTGTACAAGCCTTGCTACATCCTTCGTTCATGTATGCCATCTCTTTGAGGCATTTGGTTGTGCTGATGATATTCCTGGCTGGGATGATGCGAAGCACATGAGCAGGGGGCGGTATAAGTGCTCAAAATATTATTACCCAGGCCTCGTGTTATGTATCTGTCAGCGCTGCTGAGCAAAGAATGGATCAAAGAGTGAGTAGTCTAACTTCCAGACTGTTGAGTATTTCTACTCCCAAGTATTTGATGAATAGGTCTGGTTGCAGTAGAGTAATTATTATCGATTTCTTCTCCATGTGGGATAGGATGAGAAATGAGGAGATGGAAAATGTGACTAGTCTTACCGGTGCGAGACTCAATATTTTCAGTTTTGATTAAAATGTCCAACAGACTGGGAGCTAGGCTAAGGAGTAAGAGGCCCCTGGGATCCAGGGGAGGGTGTCATTTAGGATTGGAGGAGAGGGCAGGGTAGAGCAGTGGATGAATAGAAATAGAGGGGTTGGGTTGGGTAGGTTGGAAAAGAGGAAGAGAAAGAGCTTGATGTAGAAATGGGAATAGTGAAAGGGGGAGATTGCCAGAGGGATGGATAGAGGGGAGGAGAGGGCATGGGGAGGGCTGGGTGGGTTGGAAAAGAGGAAGACATAGAGCTTGATGTAGAAATGGGAATAGTAAAAGGGAGAGATTGCTAGAGGGGTGGATAGAGGGGAGGAGATGGCGTGGGGAGAGGGGTAGATGAATAGAAAAAGAGGGGAGAGGGCATGGGGAGGGCTGGGTGGGTTTAAAGAGGTGAGGTGGTAAAGCTTGGAGTAGGAATGAGAGTGGGAGGTGGGTAGATTGGTAGAGGGATGGATAGAGAAGGGAAGTGGGAATGGAGATGGATGGAGTAGATGGAAAGACAATTAGAGAGAGTTAGAGATGGGGGAGGGGGAGGGAAAGGGGCGGGAAAGGGGGAGGGAGAGGGGTGCGAAAGGGAAGGGAAAGGGGAGGTAAACGCGGAGAAAAAGGGGGGGGGGAGAGGTGGCTCAGAGGGTGGATAGATGAGGAGGAGAGGGATCGATTGAAAGAGAAATGAGCAAATGGGAACCTTGGGAAATCAAGAGGAATGGAGACCAAGCTTCAGGTTAGAGAAGGGTGAAAGTCAAGGAGAAAGCAAGCAAGAAAAAAAATGTGGAAAACTGGGGAAACTGGAGGCATGGGGAGCAGGATTCAGATTAGACGCAGAGTGATACAGGAGAGGGGAAGGATGGATTGGAGGTGAGATGGAGGTGGAGAGAAGAGTAAAAGTGAGGTGAAAAGCAAGAAAGCAAGCATCAGAATGTTTTGATTTTGTTGCCGAACTGCTTCCACGGTGGTAGCGGGCATCTCGCCTCTCTGGGGCTTGGGGGAGCAGTAGGAACGGTAACAGTGCGGTGCAGCATTGGGGCACAATCCGAGTGGTAAACACTAATAAGATTGAATTAAAGCGGATGGCTGTTTGCATGCCAAAGCGTCTCCGGGGGCAATTTGGCCTAAGTGTGGCATTAAGGCCTTTCCATTCTGAGTGGCAGGCCCTCTACTGAATCAAAATTCTTCTCCCTCGCTGAAATGCGTAACAGGGAATGGCAGCCCCGTTCAGACTGGACAGGATCCTCACTTGGAATGGAACCAATGTTAGCGTGTCCACCGCTGCAAACGTTGGGCCATATTCATGAAACCTTGCTAGTTAACACTACCCTGTAACACTAGTTACATATACTTACTTGTGCATTCAGCTATATGTAGTAACATTATATGAATATGGCCCCTGAATATGTTACCATTGTGAACTTGGTTCACATACATGTAAGATGTCAATGGTGACCACAAGTCTTGCCTGAAAGAAATGTGCTTGGTAGAGAGATGTGTGCATAATGAAATAAGAATAAAGATATTGGTAATTAATCGAACTTTCTATTCAGAATTCATTTTGCTTTGTAAGTAGAATCATGATTTTCAAAGCAATTACTAGAAATACATACTGATCAAACATTCTAGTATCATTGTATCAAGAAAGTGAAGCTTACCTGAATGAAGTGTGTTTGCAGCACAATAATATCTTTTTTTTTCTTTCAGTGGAGATGTTTATATGCATTCAATGAAGTCAAAATATGAAATTAATCTCTTTTGCCATTACTAGAATCATTATTTCAAAAGCAATTAATGCCTACAATTGATCAACAAAAAAAGTACCCGAAAGTGACAACAGGTTATTTCTACCCAGGATAGAGAGCACTTGGCGTTTTTGAGGGGCTGTGATGTAGTTCAAAAACCATTGAAAGAAAAACAGACAAAAACATGATATTCCAGACAATTATGGGCAGAAGAATGAGACTTCTTGTTTTCTGCCAGGGCTTATGAAAAGTAGGCCAGAGAAAGGACAAGAAGCAATATAATATGAGAAAAGTGCATTTGTCACATCAGAGCTTCACAACAAAGTTGCCAATTTGTGCCCAAAATGTCCATTCATAACTTACTTATTAGTTGACCGATATTAATTTTTCTCAATTGTTTTGCCCTGCTTCTCAGATGTCTCTGCTTCTATTGAGAGTAAGTCATTATTGGACTGGAGTTCCCTTGGCTTTCTTGAGCGAATGTAACTCTCTCATCAGTTTGATTATAAATACAATATCTGTATTTAAATGTTTTATATTTATACTTTTATAGGGCAACAGTAGAAACAGTGATAACAACCAAATTACCTTGATCTCTCTGATTTTCTTTTTTGTAAAATATACATTTTGTGTAAACAGGTCTCCATTACTTTACCGACTTTATGGAATAATGATTCTGGGCAATATTTAAAATGGATGTGAAGGGAGGATGAGACTGCCGCTGCCAATAATCTCTTGCAATTTCAAGGCTCTTCTGCCAACAGAAATGCGGAGGAGGGGGAAGGAGTGGGGAGGGAGAGAATTTTCAGCTATGTTTGTGCTCAAGTCAAGTGGGCCCTGAATATTTTACATTCAGCTTGTCAGCTGACTGACTGAGAGTATTGATTAGGAAAGTTAATTTTCTAAATGGCCTTTCATGTTTGCCTAACGTCTTACAGTCATCCCTTTTGTTTCAATATTTGATGCCAATTACTGTGTGAATAAGGGTTTTATTTGAAGGTTCTGGTAGTAACCAGCGTGAAGTAAAATACTTGTACATTATACAGTAAATGGTTCAATGTACATTACACTGTAGACTAGTTACGGTAGATGAGATATGTGCCTTAAGTGTATTATGCCTTTATAATATGTGAGCTGCAATTTCATTTTGACATGTTTTTTTCCCCATATCATTGAAGCAGATCCCATTTCAGCTCAGTGTTCCCATACAAATTTTCTCTTTTAGAATTCACTTCTCATAAGTTGTTTTTTTTCATACTCTCTTGGGTTTTTCCAGGGGTATCAAAGCTCACCCCTTTCCCAGGAGTATTACACATTTGTGTTTCGCTTTTGTGGTAATTTTCCCTGGACCAGGACAAACTGATTACTTCAGAGTGTTGACGCACTGCCAAGAGCGCTTTCACTGCTGTTACTAGTCTCAGACAATTCAGACCCACTGATTTCTACCCCTGGCATATGTAATCTGTTGGCATAGACTCAGTAATGACATATTTTGTGTCTCGTGAGATCAGACTAATAGTACAACTTAACCAGCCTCATCATAAAAGGGACGGCCTATACGCATAACAAAGTTGATCTGCATGCACAGATGTTACTGTACAAACACTCTCTCAAACCTGTGGGCTGTAAGATAAGACTAGCATCTGACTTGCCAGTTGTGGCTCACTTTGTCAGAAGGAATGGACAAACATGGAAGAGCTGACTCGTCTTGAGCTGCAGTTTCATACTCATTTGACTGGCTGACTAACATGGGTGTGTACTTTCAAGTCATGTATATCTACATGTACATGTCTCAAAGCTGCCAAGTAGTACCGATTTTCAGTATTTCCTACTGAAATTTGAAAAGAATATCGGACACTTCATGCAAAAGTACAGATTTCTAAGATCTAGCTCATGGGTTGTTCTATTGTCTTTATTTGATACTACAGATTTTTTCCCCCCATCAAAATACTGATTGTCAGCTTTCAGATTACTGAAATGTTTTGATGAAGGTTGGCAGCCCTGATGTCTATGTACATGTACCATCAGTTGGAGCTTCACATTCAATGAATGGGAACCAGTGATCATACATGGCAGAACGGTTCTGCTGTGATAACAGGGAGCTTTCGTTATAACCCCGCGGACGAAACCAAGAACAGTGAGCAATCTGTTCTAGCCGTCCGTCCGCGGGAGTCACAGACGCTTTCGCAAAATAAGACAGAGAACGCGAACGGCGGTGCGTGGGACGTCATCTGACCCCCTGACACCCCCCAACCCGGGCGCACGTGCGATTTGCAATGACATCATCTGTACGGGCGCTGATTGGCTGCTGTCCGCAACTCGTCGAGAACGAGAAATCTCAAAATTCCCGTCCACGCAGACAGCGAGGCGGAGGGTGGCGCATGCGCAGATCGATCTTCGTATTGGATTACAGTTCTGGAGCCCGTCCGTCCTCAAAACGAAAGCTCACTAACATCTCTTTCCTCTCCACCAATCATACTCATCTTGTCAATATCTACCATGTGTTGATGACAAATATTAAAGTTCCCCTTTCCCCTTCTTGTCTTCGTTGATCAACATTACAGTATATTTTTAGATGAAAATGAGATGACAAATAGCAACTAATTCCCATCTGGCTGTTAACATTTAAAGCATGTTATGTAGTCAAGTCCCATTTTTGTATCATGAATGATAAATATTGAAGTTCCCCTTTCCCCTTCTTGTCTTCGTTCATGAAAATTATGGTATATTTTTATATGAAAATGAGATGACAAACGCTAACTCATCCCTATCTGCCTGTTGACTTATAAAGCATATCATTTAGTCAACTCTCTTTCTGTATCATCATGGCTCTTAAGCATCATATGAGTCACTTCAGTCATTTTTTAAGAGCCATGTTAAATTCAACATTCACTGTACAGTGTGTACATACATCTTGGACTACTCTATACCATGGAGTTGTACAGTGAATCCATATAAGCCCTTTTCTCACTTGCATTTCTTAACCCCGGACTATCCCTAACCCCGGACTATTCCTAACCCCGGACTATTCCTAACCCCGGACTATCCCTAACCCCGGACTATCCTTAGCCCCTTTTCTCACTGGCAATTTTAGTCCCGGACTATCGACGAAAGCGAGGCTAAAAAAAATCACTCATGTCCTCACTTGCTTTCATTAACCCAAGACTTTCTTGGTAATGAATATTCATGATTCTCCTAAGCTTGAAATGTCATACAAGTACATTGATAATAATATACAGCTGGCTGGAATTTTATTTTCAAATTTCCTGCACCATTATTGATACAATTGTTGTGTTTGTTTAACTCTTTATGTGACATATGTGCCCTTTTCACAAGCAATTTAGACAAGGCCATCAGTTTATTTGGCACACAAAGGGTAAAGCTACTAACAACAACAAATACACTTCATGTACTGTACATGTTTATTTGCTTTGAAAGAGTTTATTGCATTGCCCTGCTTGTGCATGACATTTTTAAAGGGCACATACTGTACTGGGAAGGCAAAAAAGCCTTCAAAATGTAATTGTTAGCAATCTTCTTGCCAATGGTCTTAAATTCATGTATTGTCTATTTTAGAAGCTTGCTGAAAGTTATTTGCCCTCAAATGATCCTTATATGGAGTACATGTAATTAATGATTAATGATTAAATCCTCAAAATGTTTGGGCCGAACATTTTGAGGATTTGTGATTTAATCATTCATTACTCCAAATGTTGTTCATTTGAGGGCAAATAACTTTCAACAAGTTTCTAAAATAGACAATACATGAATTTAAGACCATTGGCAAGAAGATTGCTAACAATTACATTTTGAAGGCTTTTTTGCCTTCCCAGTACAGTATATGCCCTTTAAAGAAAAGAGTACCTGTGTGTTACATGTACTTTGATTCCCACACCTTTAGTACAGTGCATCATGAATTTCTTATCACAATTCGTAATTTGAATATATGCCATTTTCATTAACTTTGAGGACTTGATAGATGTTTGTGCATACTCTTTTAGTTTGGTTGTTTCCTGGTACAATGTTATACATGTAAATGGTAGATCTTGAAGGGATGTAGATTACAGTGTACAGTGTTATGTACATGTACTTGCGATTTATTTGTTATATTTTGAGTGGTATCCGCTATTTTGAACTTGAAAAAAAAAAGTAAAGAAGTCAGAAATGTGAATGTCATCATGCCTTGAAGCAGCTGCAGCATAGAGATATCACCATGGCAACCAAGGTTAGCATGGACTGTCCTCCTCATCTCTCGTTAGTGGTTCACCATCTGCGGATGTTGTTTTCTTGTTCTCATTAGGGATGGATAAGCCAGTGTGGGGACTCTCAGGATTGCTGTACAAGAACTTTACCAAATGAAGCTTCGTGAACATGGACAGACATATACTGTGCATAATGTACATCTTTCTGTACATACACACATACATTGTACATGTAGCACATGCTTTACTTACTTTTCTTTTCTCTACTTCAATCCAATGATTAAGGAGCGTTTTTATTAGCCCAATTAGACGAAATAGAGAGCTAGTTTGCTGATCTGGGCAACCAGCCTGAAGTTGCAGTCGCGTCTTCATTAGCTCGAAACTCGGGATACGTAGGCTCGAAACTCGAGATGCATAAATTATCCCGATGTTTGCACATACGCAGTGCGCAACGGGAATAGGCCACAACCGCATGGCTTCACGGTTGTGAGCTCGCATTCACGCACCAAATAGCTAGCTATTTCGCCTGATCTGGCTAATGAAGATGCAAATAGCTAGCTTAGTATGGCTTCATGAACACATGGGGATATGCAGGATATTGAAGTTTGTCGACTTGTAAAATGAGAAATGCAAATATCCTTCCAATCAGCAAAAAAAAATCAAATTGATATCGTGATATACCGTAGAACTTGGGGTGATTTCATGATTTATGGAGCCATATTGGGACTTTTATGGTCTCTGCAGTTCACAAGGCAAAATATTTAGGCTCTTTGGGCTTGTTTAGGATACGAGTATTACAGATTAATCTCCTCTCCGTAACCCACTTTATAAATAAGTATTAAAAGGAAGAAAAAAAAATATGCAAAAATTTCCTATATGAAGCCGTTAAGCCGAGTTCCTCATGTAAAGGGATCACAAAGATTGTCACAGATCGTGCACAATTGTGCAAAGTAAGTTATAGAAAGACCCAGATACCTTAAGTTGAAACGAAATAGCAATGGACATCTAGGCTGGTTAACAGTCAATATGTTGCAGCCATGCTTGGGTCTGCAATGAGAGACCAACATTAAATTGGCCATGAATCTACATGTACTCCGTCCAGGCCTCCTGGGGCAGACTATCACCCCGGGGGAATTCTCAGCAAGAACTTGACATTGACCTTGCTCCCTCTCTTCTCTCAGTCTAGCCTCATTCACACTCCAAAATATAACTTTTGAACATTTAAGAAAAGCACGATGTAACATAATGGTGGTAATATTTTGGCAAGTAGTGTGCATGCATTTACCCCATGTCTGCTAGGCAATTGGACTTCATGCAATGCGCATGAGTCGTGTGTAAAAAAAAAAACGGCAAGCTAAAAATTATTTCATGTATGATCGTTTGCACTGGCAAATTATCGGCGTGTTTTGTTTTGCTGCCAGTGTGAATGGCCCTTCTGTCCCTTGCAGTGCCCCAAGTGTTGCCTTCACAGGGTATGTGATTTGAGTCAGTAGATCAGTCCGAGTAACAATGGTACATGAAATGTGCACTTAATCTATAAGTCTTTCCTGAGCTGGTTCAAATTGACTGGTTTACACACCATATCTACACCAGATCTTCCATACATGTATATTGCCCCTATGTGGGATGCCTGCTACAGGCCATGATTCTTTATACTGTTCTAGTGCAATAAGATGCACAGACACTAGTTCCTTATACACTTTATCGTTAATATGCCTCCACACAAAGAATTTCATTGTCTGGTTATTCTGAAACAAAAGTGGTATATTGGTGTGGAAAACATAGCGGTATACCGTTTCAATATAGCTATACGATGAATTTGACTTGTGTGCACACGGTGGAAGAGCATTTCAGCAGCATTTCTGAGCACTTGTGACGCGAGTGCTATTAGCTTATAGGTCCTTTTCATAGTTTGCTAGTGTGTTTGTTATGCTATTCGTAGAATCTGAAACATTTCTCCCTTTGCCATCTGTCACTGGAACGCTGTTTAGATATTGTGGAGGGGATATGTCCTGCTTCAATATGTCGTCACTTGGTCATTCATGGCAGTTGGAATGCAAAGGCTTGCAGTAGCATTCCTTCTGAATGGCTCTTCAATGACATGTCCACTAAAATGCCCCGTTTACATTGAAACCTTAATATCCATTTCCAGCAAGTGCAGTAGCATTGCTTCTGAATGGCTTTGCAACGACATGGCCACTAATACCCTGTTTACATTGAAGCCTTAACCCTTTTCATCAATCAGAGTCACATTTGTACTAAGTGGATTTTGCAATGGCATGTCCACTAATGCCCCGTTTACATTGAAACCTTATCCATTTCCAACAATTGCAGTAGCTTTGCTTCTGAATGGCGTTGCCATGACATGTCCACTTATACCCGATTTACATTGAAGCCTTAACCATATACAGTGAAACCTGCCTATAGTGGCCACCCAAGGGACACAAAAATTGTGGCCTTTATAGACAGGTGGCTGCTATAGGCAGGTTCTTTAACACATGATCTCTATCCCGGGGAATTATTTCAGTAGCCACTATAGACAGGTTGGCTGCTATAGACAGGTGGCCACTAAGGCAGGTTTGACTGTATCTCGATCAGACTATAAGCTTAATTAGTTTGAATTGAATTGAATATTTATTATTAACAAATCTCCATACCAAGGTACAGTCAAACCTGGCTATGCGGCCACCTGGATTCAGCAGCCACCTGCCTATAGCAGCCACCTTCAACTCCTCCGCAGAGAATTCTGTGTTAAAGACCTTGGATATAGCGGCCACCTGGCTAACGCGGCCAGCGGCCACCCATTTTGTCTCCCTCGGCCAAAATTTTACTGTGTATAGCGGCCACCAATTCTGAAATCACCCGTCCCTATCGGCGTGGAAAGTTGGCTTTTTGCGATGCGACGTAACTTAAACGGCTGTGAAAAGCTAGAGGCGTGAAAAGCCTGCTTTCTAGCTGCATGACGTAATACAGCTCATTAACACATTCTCGAATTGTATGAAACTTGTAAGAGACCTTGCCAAACAAAAAGCAGGATCTTAACTTGATTACCCTAATCAATGAAATCCCGATGTCCGGTGTTTTTTTTCTCTTTCTTTTTTTAGTGAGTCTCTGCATCCCATGCTTTTATTGTTGTGATGAATAATACCCCGGATCCTCGCTCAGCCCCGGCCCGAGGCCAGCGCAGCCCGGGTTCGCGCGCGCCCTCAGCCCATGCCCAGACCAATCTGGATCCGCGATATGCGCTCCTGCAAACTGGCAGCAGCGCGCGGTTCTTCAGCGTTCGCAATCTCAGAAGCACACAGCGAGGCTGTAACTCGAAACTCATCGATATGCCTATGGAATAAGTTGCTCACTTCAATCAACTTCTGTTCGGAAATTATTGAGGCAAAATATTTTAAAAGACACAATAAAGAATATTTCTCGATTAAATAAAATATTTCAAGATAGAAGATATATTTTAATGTGCATTTGTAGCCGTATATATATTTGTTTCTTTTATTAATTGAAATTAATATTTATCGTGCTACCTTAGACGAAGTAAGAGTGCACTATGCACGGCATTTGCACTAGCTAGCTGTCAATCGATCGGAGAGAGAAACAATAGACACGAAGATGAGGAGATTTTTACTAACAACGAAAAAGAGAACACTTGATTATCATTAACGTGGGTATTTTAATTCAAGATCCTGTTTTCGGCAAGTTGTCGTTCTTTTGAAATTGTTATGCCGTTTATTCACTATTCAAAGCAACGCCAATGCCAAAGCAAGCGGGCTTTTCATCATACGCATCCCTTGTTGCTATCTTTCCTAATATCCGGTAGGCTGCCGGTGGAGCTCCATTCTCTTCTTTTCAAAATGTGGACATGAATAAGTTGCAGTTTCTTGTAATGAACGAATGTTTCCGGGGTTTTTTCAGAAGGGTATTTCAATTCAAGATTCTGTTTATTTGACAAAGTTAACAATTCTGTTGAAAGTTTTAAACGATTTACGCCCGCCCGTACTAATGTATACGTGTGGTTCCTCGCAGTGCTAGGTCGTGCATTGCTGCATGGTCAAGACATTATGAATATCCCAAACGTAAGAAACTAAACGCACATTAACTTGAGATTTTAAAGAAATCCGATAACATGTGTATTCTCTGCTAAACCACATTTATTTCATCAGTTAGAATAGAAATTTTCTTTCGTGGCGTAAGATATCTAACATAGCATTTATCACCGAGACCGCGAGAGTTGAGACAGCCGATGAAAATATGATATTGAATTAAGATATTCATGTGATAATGACGCATTTGATACAGTTTACATAAAATCACTTTCTACGAGTGATCTGCTTGATTATTCATTTTTGTTCGAACACTGAAGATAAATTTATGGCATGATATTGTGTTTCATTCTTCTTTTTGCAGATCTAGACTAAACAAACATACCCTTGGATGCTCATGACCCTTTACCGTGCCAACTGGTTGGGCCCCTTTCAGGGCACAAAAGAAATAATACACAGATCTCACACAAAATCGCACACACAGAAATAATACACAGATAACGAAAATGTGCCTTCAGGTTTATTCATATTTCTCATTGAACGAAAACATGATAAAATACTATTTATATATCACATAAAAATAAGATGTATGTATATCAAACGTAAGCAATAAATCATGTTGCAGCATGAAGGTTACATAGTGCAAAACATATCCATGCTCAAAATCAAAATGGCCGCCGACCTGTCTATAGTGGTCACCTGTCTATAGTGGTCACTTTTGTGGTTTCCCTTGAGCGGCCGCTATAGACAGGTTTGACTGTACTGTCATCCCATGATGGACTCCCCAGCCACATTCAGATTTTGTTTGCAGTCATGTCTGTTCTGGTGTAATTAATTAGTGTATCGGACCTGAAGCAGACACAACTGCAAAAAAAAACATCAGGATGTCACTGCATAGTGGATAATATGGGATGGCTAACACCTACAGTTAAGGCCAAAAGTTTAGGGTTACGCCATTTCCTGACCCACTTTATCTGACACACTCTTTCTGATACACTTTTTTGCCATTCACTCTATACACGGGGCAGTTTTCATGAGAAGGCCTCTGTTATTGGCTACTGTGCTAATGAATATTCAAGACTATGGTATAGCTTGTCGAACGTAGTGGGCGCGCGCGTGGAGCCGAGGCCTGTCGTAAATGGGACGGGCAAAGTCGAAGACAAATTTTTCCTCATACGCGACTTTGTACGTGTACCCATTCTGTGATCAGCCCGCTCACGCAGAGCGCGCTGAGCCTCAGGTACGGCTCCCGTGCATGCAGCGGGAGCTGTCCCCGAGGCTACGTATACCCCAGCAACATTTCGTGGATCATGTGCTAGGCTCACGCCCGGGTCTCAGAGTCCTCCGACCCGCTGTTCAGCGTGTTGCTGGTGTTTGCGGTAAAGTGCAAGAACTTACATGGGTTAAATATCACAACACTTCCCCAATATTTATCTTGACAACATCAAAACTCATTGCTAGCCCGCTATCACGTCACTATCAGGTCCCCGGGCCGGTGATTTGTTCTGTTTCATTGAATGAACTCTGATTGAACTATTCTTGTATGTTCTTTTTGTATGCAGCATACTAGCAGTATTGCATGTTCATGCAGAGCCAATACGGCTCTCGCTAGCTAGCTAGCTGTGGCCGTGTGGCGCACGGCGCCCGCGCGCGCTGTGGGGATGGCCTGATCATGCTCGGATTGCATTGACTGCACGCGCACCGCAGAAGCACGTGGCGTCCATGCGGTCTCCCATCCAAGTACTAACCGGGCCCTTCGCCGCTTGACTTGCAGTCTGGTCAATGCAATTCATGCATGATCAGGCCATCCACACAGTGCGCACGCCACACAGTATCAGACCGAGTGACTCGTTATGAAAAAAAAAATCGTAAGGCTGTTGAATATTCATTAGTACAGTAGCCAATAACAGAGGCCGTCTCATGAAAACTGCCCCGTGTACAAAATGAATGGCAAAAAAAGTGTGTCAGAAAGAGTGTGTCAGATGAAGTGGGTCAGGAAATTGTGTAACCCAAAAGTTTACATACACCCATGGAATTCAGTGAAATTTGTTCCCTTGCCAAACATGGTAAAAGTTACTATATCTTCAGAACAATAAATACTATCAAGATGAATTTGGTATCAGATGAAAGAGTGTATTAAGCTCGTTCACATTATTGGGATGCCGTTGGGATTAAGTTATATTTCAGGTGGCGTTTTCTTTGAAGAAAAAAAAAATATTCGTGCCAAATGTATGCTATTGTTTGTTATTATATTTTCAAACATCATTTGAGAAGTAACTAGCACAAATATGAAATGTTTTTGTCAAGTTTTAATTTTTGATTAGTTGAAAATACGAAGAATTCTTTGGGAAAAATAACACCTAAATATTTTTCAGCTCCTGATGAAAAAGCAATGTGATGAAGGGGTATGAAATACCCATTTGTTGGATATCAAATTCATCATGATAGCACAAATATTTTATAAGATACAGTAAATTTGATGATGCTTGGCAAGTGTCAATTTTTCTCTGAATTTCCTGGGTGTAAACTTCTAGCCTCAACTGTATATACAGTGTGGAGAATTGAAATGTGTGTTTTAGCAGTTAAAATCACAATACACAATAAGTAAAATACAGGTTGTTCATGAACACGCTTTCGCAATATGACAAAAACATGTTATTGCAAGCATTTTTGTGCAAATACATGTATGGCCTTGTCTACATTTATTAACAACTCCATTTTGTCTTTCTCTCTCTCTCTATTTGTTTACTCCGCACAGCTGGCAGGCATTTCCAGATCTTCAACATAGTGGCAGAGAAGCAGCTGTATCGGTGTACCATGAAAGACGAAGTGCAATATTGGACCTGGCTGAACGATGATGTCATCGGCATAGTGGGGTCAAAGTTCATCTACCACTGGGACCTGTCACCCTTAGGTATACAGCAAAAATACAAATTATACAAGTTATATTATTTTTCAATATGGATGAATTATTAAGATAAGATAACATAATTTCCGTAATTCTATGGACCCCTTCTGGGTTTGAGATTTCAACGTATTTACAATGATATACAATAACATGACACTAAGATACAGGACGTCACCTCTTCAGTATTTAGAACATAAGTGCACAGGATTTCTCATGATTCTACAACTATGTGTAACTTCATGACTTTGAATAGCAACATCAATGAATCAAATTCTTTTTAGGCTAGATTTTAGTAAAAGGGCTTTCTGGGGTGATTTCAATTTGCAAAGAAATTTTAGGCATGCACCCAGTAGTGAGGATAGCGTGGTCCATCCTGTAAATGAAAGAAAACTAAGTCAGACATTCTTTATAGTTCATGACTCTAAAAATGATGGTGTATTTTTCTTTACTTGTGTGTTAATTCATTATTCATGTTTAGGTTTATATGTTGAAGTGCAGACATTGTTCAATCCATAATAAATATATGTCCATGTATCTACTTGGAAAGTTCCGTTGTTGAATATATGTTTACAACTACTACTCTATTTTACATACAAAAAGCTTCTATATTTCTTGAGAAGATCTATGCATCTTATATTTAGACAGCCTTGAATTGCTGCTTTGGATTACGAAGCATTATATTTTTGCTTTGTTTCCATTCGCACAAAGCCTCGCATGGAGTCGAGTCACGCGGTCACATGATCATAACAGGGAGTAAAACCTCAAGGAAAAAACTATTTATAATTGCTTCCTTGCTCGGCTCAAGGAAGACATATTCCTTGAAAAATATGGTACACGGAGGATTTGACTGACTCTGTGGACATGATGAAATATGACACACACACACACACACCAAGCATGACCGTGGCATGCATGCATACGTACAGGAAAGTATAAAGTGGCCTTGACGTGGGAAACGATAATGGCAGCCTTTTATCGGCGATTATCTAGGGGAAGTGACTCGATCACATGATAGGCATGCATTCCACGTGATGCCATGGTCGTGCGTGCGCGTATGAGCGTGTTATTTCATTTTGCCCTGTTTGGCAGATAAATGCCGTAGTCGTATCTGACGGAATGCCAAGATGCTATTAGGTCGACATCTCTAATCCAGTGATTAGAGATTAGAGTTGATTAGCTGCCAGATTTGT
This sequence comes from Arbacia lixula, assembly GCA_963669155.1. Classification (NCBI taxonomy): domain Eukaryota; kingdom Metazoa; phylum Echinodermata; class Echinoidea; order Arbacioida; family Arbaciidae; genus Arbacia; species Arbacia lixula. The sequence continues at coordinate 12,931,872 of OZ022583.1, forward strand.
TAGTCATGGTACTTGTGATATGTGGGATTAATTTCCTATATGGAAAGTGACATACTTTTAATGAATATGTCATTCTAGAATGATCAAATTTGTCCTCCTGTGGCATGATTTTCAGGTACAAATAGATTTTAAAGGCAGGATGTTTACTAAAAAAAACTGAAGTACTGTGTCCTTGCTGTGATTTACTTCTCCTCCTCCTCAAACCCTCCTTCTTCTTCTTCTTCTTCTTCTTCTTCTTCTTCTTCTTCTTCTTCTTCTTCTTCTTCTTCTTCTTCTTCTTCTTCTTCTTCTTCTTCTTCTTCTTCTTCTTCTTCTTCTTCTTCTTCTTCTTCTTCTTCTTCTTCTTCTTCTTCTTCTTCTTCTTCTTCTTCTTCTTCTTCTCTAATGATGTAATACAATATTGCAGTATTTATTTCAAAACATCCCAATCCACCCCTTATCCTTAATCTGAGCAGAGCAGCTAAATACTAACTTCTGTTGATGTAATACAATATGATATACATGTACTGCCATATTAATTTCAAAATGTCCCAATCTATCACTCATCTTTAATCTGAGCATAGCAGCTGAATTTTCAGTTGTTTTCATGTAATACAATATATTATACTGCTGTATTCATTTAAAAACATCCCAATCTATCCTCCAACTTTAATCTGAGCATTGCAGCTAAATTCTATATTCTTTTAATGTACTACAAATGGGTGTGGTAATTTGTCTGGAGAAACTGAAACTTACCATTACAAGTCCATATCATCTTACTAGAAATCGCTTTCATTTAATTAACCGGTCCTGTACGAGTGCTTTGATTTGATTCCACATTGATGTGAGTGTGGCAGGTATAAGTGAAGTGGAATGTATCAAGTGGCAATATTCTCACAAGTGCAATTTTCTAAATGGTTGCCCAGTACAGTAGGTTTGAAGTGTTTTTGCTGGAACTTTGCCAGCCAAGGTTCTATGGAGTGTTCACTTGCTGTTTCTTAGAAGTTAGAACAGTCACAAGTTAGCCTTGTTTTCAGGCTGTTGGGCATTTTTAAAGGGAATATACTGTACTGGGACGGGAAAAAAAAGCCTTCAAAAGGTGATCGTTAGATATCTTCTTGCCAGTTGTCTTAAATTCATGTATTGTCCATTTTAGAAATTTGCTGTCCAGAAGTTATTTGCCCTCAAAGGATCCACATTTGGAGTTATAATTAGTGATTAAATCATAATTCCTTAAAATATTCGGCCCAAACATTTTGAGTAATCACTCCTTACTCCCAATGTGGATCATTTGAGGGCAAATAACTTTCAGCAAGTTTATAAAATGGACAATACATGAATTTAAGTGGCCCGAAACGTCGAGACTGGTACTCTCTCTTTCAGATTTTGAAAGAAACCTATAGTTAGTTGCAAAACTTACTAGAACTTTTCTACACTTTTCTCATTTCTTCTTCTTTCTTTTCTCTTTATAACTACTTTGTGACTAGTTCACAACCCTCAATAACCAACCACCCTCTTTTCCTTCCTCCATTTCATCCCATTTATTTTCGGTTCGAAACACCGAAAACTAAAGCTAGAAATAGTCTTGTGTAAGTGTTATAAAATATGGAAATTCACCTCTCCTCTTTTTCACTTTTATACACTTTTCTTTCCTTTATTCACCCCATAGGTGGGTCCGAAAGAATGCAACCACACAGTGTTACCAAAAGTTTAACTATTTTCTAAATAGTATTTATTAGTACACTCTCACCATGGAAACATTCAAAGAACATTAAGTCTGTAGTTTGTTTGACAATGTTTACATGTAGGTGATGTATTTTCTTCTTGCTCCTGGCCTTTCCTATCTGCAGGTTTTTCCTGTCCCATGAAGGCTTTCCCGCGGCACGGCAGGCTCAACTTCTGCCAGATTGTGGGCTACAAGGTGGACCCGTCCTTTAGATGGTTCGCCGTTCTTGGACTGTACAGAGATTACGAGGTGAGAGCCTGGGGCCATGCTTATAGCTCAAACTAGCAAAATATCTGGCTATTACGTGATTGGGTTAACTAACCGGATCATAAATTAGCCAGCTATTCACGTCTTCATCAGCCCGAAGTAGCTAACTATTTGGTCAAGAACTCACTGAGTGTTTCTTTTGGGAAAAGTTTGACCAAAGTTATCCTGCAGCAACTACCTATATATGTGGATAAAGGTGATTAAATATATGCCAAATAATGGTCTGAAACTTTGTTAGCTGTTTGTGTTTCTACAAATGTATTCTATCTGAAGTAGTCCACCATGGTGCAAAATCACTCAGTATCATCTCTAATCATGCAGATATTGGTGCAAAAAATGGGCCAATGGCATAGTAAACCCTGTGTGCGCCATTCAAAGTGTCGCTCAATTGGAATTTAGTGTAATTCATTGTGGAAAAATGCATCAATTGTGGACAAATAGTTCAAATAACTTTCGCCTCTTTCTCTCCTTTACCAAGGATGGCGACTCCAACTCTGTTTCCGGCGTGGTCCAGATCTACTCGGCGACCGTGGATCGCAGCCAGTGCATCGACGCTCAGGCCGTGACCTTTGCCTCGTACCGACGTAGCGACAACAAGGCGTGCAACTCCGTCCTCATCCTCGTGAACAGGCAGGCTGGCCTGCAGGGCAAGGTGAGAGTTTGAGGCCGTCCCAAGGTCGCTTGCGGCTGATGCATCTTATATCTTGCCTTGGCGGGATGTCTGTACCTCTTTGGCCCCATTCAGATTAGGCAAGAATAATCTTAGTCACAACAAGCCAGGCAAAAGATATGATATATTATTTGCAAGGTTTTCTTTTCAAGCTCTAGGTGCAGTATACTCTTTGAGGAAAATATTTGTTCTCAAAGGCTCCGTAGTTGAGACAAGGCCTGTTCAGATAGGGCCAAAAAACAGCTTAACTGAAGGCGTTTAGATGCCAACAATCTTTTTATTACTTCTCCCTGACAGAAAGATGAAATATCATTTGCAAGGGGCAAGCCCTCATGACACAACAGTGGTTTAACTTTACACATGTACTACACCTGGACTTACTTTATGGGATGTCAAACAAAGCAAAATGACACATTATCGATTCAATTTAATTGATTTTTTCATCGAAATCACTATGGTTATTGAGTTTGTCCATATAAATATTACAGTGGATAATTGAACTGACTCACTGTTGTGATTCTTCGTTGAAAATCAATGCTTTTGTGACATCAGCAGATGATTTATTTTGCACCACCAAAAGTTAGTACACAGTCTCAGTTAAACCACCGGTGTATAAATGGGCCTATATGTGTGTGTGTGTGTGGGGGGGGGGGGGGGGGGTCATCCTGAGCCCTTGTACAATGTTTTTCACTGTTACTTTTGCTTTTTAATACCTTTTTTATTCCATGATGCTTCTCTCTCTGCCTAGATTCACATTATTGAGCTGGGTCCTCATCTGGATGGGAACTGTGCGCTGAGCAACCACACGGAGCAGGTCAACTTTGATGACGAGGAGAGATACGACTTCCCCGTCACCGTTCAGGTGGGCAATTTTCATATTTTTTCATTTCATTTCGTTTCATTTATTCAACCATTATAAACACGAAACAAAAATACAAAATATTTACAAACGTAAAATAATGGTACAGATCCCTTGAAAGCAAATCTGCTTATGGGCGGGGCCCTTAACAAAACACAATACATGCATAGTGATAAACAATAAAAATTTTAAGGAAATCAAATTAATAAATTGATTTGCATAATCACACACGACACTGATCTGATCACAATATCTGATTCCAATTACCGCTTTCCAAATTGAGTTCAGTTCTCGATACCGCATTTATGGAAATGTCCTCCCATGATGCACTGCGCTGCAACGTTCTTCATTTTGTTGCAGTCATGTCCCCTTCAGATGTCATACACTAGTACACTAGATTGGAAGTAGGCATGACTACTAACATTATCCGATGATGATCCCATTCACCATACACAATTCAAACCTGCTCACAGTATGTTTTTGCTCCATTTTCACTCCCGAAGGAGTGCTTCTTCCTAGTTGTTGTTTTTTTCACATTCTACCCTCAGCCAATCTTTTGAACATGATCCATATAAATATATGATGCGATAGTATTTCTATCATTGTTATCATAAATGATATTTATTATTATTATTATCATTATTATTGTTTATTCCATGCTACTCGCTCTCCTGTAGGTGAGCTCCTCCCATGGTCTAGTCTATATCCTAACCAAGCTGGGTCGCGTCAAGGTGTGTGATGTCGAGACGGGCACATTCCTCTGCAGCTCGCGTGCCTCGCACCTCACGGTCTTCAGCTGTATGCCTGACAGCGACGGCAAGAGGATCCTGGGCGTCAGCCGATGCGGCAGGGTAAGTCTAACCTGCCTACATCCCAACAATGATGGCGCTATTAAAGCCATCATATCAGAGCCGTCTATACACCAAGTTTGTCCAACGCGGTTTCAATAGGGGGCAACATGGCGCATGTTATCTGCTTGCCCAACAAAGCAACACTTTTTGAAATTGGATTGGCCAACCTCTGTGTATAGATTGCTCTGATGTGCAATAGCCCTGAACCCTGGCAGCACCATCCAGTTTAGTTACATGCCAATTTCAACATTGTGTATTGCCTATGGGACTGAGAGAGTCCCATATCCCACGTATCCAATATCCTACTCCACCTTGCCAAGATATCAGATCAACTTTTCTTGACACTAATGCTCATTAGAATGCAACTGGTACATGACTGATTGTGTTGTCTCAGCAACTTCTGTGAACTCCTTCAAAAATAGGCTTGACAAATATTGGATTAATAATCATGATCATCTTTATGAGCCTGTATAGGCTGTATGTATTTTACACACTGTCCTGACCTACATACATGTTAACGTGATAAGTCAAGGAAACTGTTTCAATCTACGATCGATGAACAGGCGAAGTCCTACAATCATCGTTGGATTAAAGTAAAGTAAAGTAAAGTATGACCCTTCTATGCCTGATACTGTGGAAAGGCCTACAGAAAGTTCACTGTGCAGGTTAGATAAGGCCCAACTTCTGTTGTTTTTGCTCAACAGCGGACGAACCACGCCAACAGACAAGCCAATTGGCGATCAAAGTATATCACGATTTAAGGGACTGACGAATGAATTTTAGTGGATGCTCCCTCAAACTTTTTATGCCATCACCACAAAGTGGTTGGTGGCATTATGTTTCTGATTTTTCAGTTCGTCCTGATTTCATTTATGTATTTATGCTAAAAAAGCAATCAACTGAAATTCATCAGACTGGGGCTAATGATGGCATATGACAGTACAATTGAGTGATGATATGTTTGGTCTGACAGGGCAAAGATCTCTTGTCAAGTTTAAATCCTGGAGTGGTGCTTGAGAAATACTTGACCAAATATCACCAAATTTGGTACAGTGACAATTTATGACAACTCTAATAATTCTTTCCCATTTGGATCAGATGATCAAAGTTCAGAGGTCATAGATCAAAATCAAATCCCAAACTCCACTGTGCAATTACTCAAAATATATTTTTTACACTGTGATAACTCGTGATATAACAATGTGACCTCTCTTCTTACTGCAGCTTCTCTCCCTGGCCGTGAAGGAGAAGGCGATTGTAGCGCACGCACGGACCGTCTTAAAGCGACCCGCGATCGCAGACAGACTTGAGAGGACGTTTACCGAGACTCTCTGACACCACTCTTGCCTTAAAGTAACACAAAGACAATATAGAAAATCCAGAATCAGAGAGGTGTTTTGCATGTTCCCTTTTTTGTACGAATGTGGCATGACCCACACCTGACCACTCCGCCGCGGTTCTGTCACACCGGACGTCATTACGTGAGGTTGCTAAAAATCGTGAAAGATGAATTTCACACGACCAGATTTGGAGAGTTTGATGGTCCGAACGGATATCGTGGATGAAAAAATAGTTAAGACCAGTGTTTTGTTCCCTGTCGATGTGTTGAAGGTCAAGAACAATATCGGTGATTGTAAAGGTCAAGCACAAGGTCAGAGGTTGTGAAGGTCATACTCAATGTTACTGGTTTGAGAAGAGCCTTCAATGTAGCTGATTAAGGAGCACAGCAAACAGTGATAGAAAAATCATTCATGTTACATGCCAGCGAGTAGGTCGTGGTGAAGATCAGATAAGCTACCAGTCGTGCTTGTAGTGGAAGATCAAAAGTTTGCAGCCGAAGTCAGCAATTCTGAAGGTCGCCCTCAATGTCAAAAGTGGGAAGTTCACAATCAGCAGAAAAAAATATGAAGACAACTACACAGGGAGTGACAGGATTTGGGGGTATCTATCGCTCTCTAGTTGTGTTACAACCCTCCCGAAGGATGGATGCTTGTGAAGAATTGGAACATGACTTTAGTTTTTGGTTAGATCTCCCTTTCTTCCTTGGGGAGAGGGATTTGCCTGGTAATGACTTGAGCTAGGTGCTAAAGAGCTCATTGGTGGAGACGTCTTTGAGAAGTCCCCGAGACTTGCTGGAGACTGGAAAAAGTCGGTCAGAAATTAAACATGCTTGACTTCACCAAACTCCTCGGAGAACTGGCTGGTCTCCTGGAGATGTCACGGAGAGTCACTCTTTGAGACAACTCTGAGACCTTCTGGAAACTGGAAAAAGTTTTTTAAAGAATTGAACATACCTCGACTCCCTGGAGACCTGCCTGGCCTCCAGGAGCCGTCAGGGAGACACAGTCTCCACACGTACTCCACCAGGTCACCAACTAGTCTCCAGACCAATGTACCCACTTTGGCTGCTGCGATGTAGTTCATGCCTTTAAAGACGTTGAAATGCATAAGAAGCTCACATTCACTGCCGAAAATCTATGCCAGCACGAGATATTCCTGTCTACTGTAACTCTTCATGCACCTGGGCCCCGTTGCATAAAACTTACCATTAATGGTAACTCTACCATCAATGGTAACTACCATGGTCACATCGCTGGACAGCCAATCAACTTCAAGGTTTCCATAGAAGTTGCCATTGATAGCAAAGTTACCATCAATGGTAAGTTTTATGCAACAGGGCCCAGGTGAAATGCTGCTTAATGGGATTTGTGTGCGTTATTGGGTGATAAAATGCACACCTGGCACACAAAGAGTTACAACAACACTCATCTTTAAAAAGTCTGCAGTGATCCATCACTTTATGCCCCCCCCCCCCCCCCCCCCCAGTATGTCACACAGATACTACCCAAAACTTACTGCTGAAGTAAAAAAAATGTTTTTTTCTTCATTCATTTACGGGATGGAGCACGCTATCCTTACTACTGGGTGTATGCCTAAAAATGTCTTTGTAAATTGATATTCCCCCAGAAAGCCCTTTCACTAAAAAGAAAAAAAATGTTTGTTTGTAGTGATCTGAAATATGATTAAACATGCCTCAGTATTTGAGAGTATAAAATGTATGTTTGGAACCACAGAACATTGTTTCTGCATTGTTTGCTCACACCTATAATGCACAAGGCAAGTTTTCTGTAAGAATGTTTCATTTAAATGAAAACATTTTCTCATCAAAGAAGGCTCAATTTCACAATGATGTGTAAAATCTTCCCTTTGCCATTTCCTTTACAAAAAGTCTTGATATCATAAATGTTTTTATACAAAAAAAAGGGAAAGTGGTTTGTTCCATAAAGTTGGTGACTTTAGTACTGGGGGTGTCTGTATTCATTGCTAAAAGATAAACAGTTAAACGTTAACTTTTTAGAAAGGAGACATTGTGTCCTTTTTCTGTGTACAATTCACGATTATTAATTCTTTGATAGTGCAATTTTGTATCAACCAGTGGGGTGTGCATTTGCGCCTTGTATCATGTGTACATGTATGTGTAGAAATTAACATGTGCGCTATAAATGCTAAATGTTTGTGTGCAACTTTGAAGGTTTTAGATTGACGAATGAAGAAGATATCAACATACATGTAATGGGAAAACAGGAGGAATGATTTGGATCATCTGCAAGTGTCAAAAATGAAGAAACCACCAAATTGTGTTTTTATGCGTTTGTCTGTTTTTATATAAAACTGGTGCTTTTTCCCTTTGTAGCGTGTAATTTGATCATTTAGATGTACTGAGTTTAAACTTAAAAAATAATGTTCCATGAATCCAACCAGAGTTTGAAGATCATGAAAGCGTGAATCTGTTAGCTTATGGTGTTTTATATATTGAATCATAGGACAATGCTAGTCAACGTTGCTATAAAAAAGGAGGGGGTACCAGGGTATATATAAGACATATACAAACAGAGTTTTACAAAAATTATGAAAGCCTGATTCTGTAAGCACAAAGCTTTCCGATCATGAAAGTGTGATTCTGTTACCATATGATATTTTTTTATATTGAATCATGAGAGAATGTTGTCCAAAGATGCCACAAGAAGTGGGTCTGAAGCTTATGGTATACCAGGAATGCACATCTTGATCTGTTTTTAGTATTTACTTTTAATATTTTATACTCCAACTGCAAGTCATTGCCTCATTGTTCAATTCCGTCTCCTTGTGACTACAGAATTGTGAGCATTGTCATTATCGTCTGTCACAAAGACATTCTTGGTACTTATTCTCAGGGGTTTTGCTTTACGCGTTGTTTTCATGTAAACGAGCCAGCTCTCATATGATAATTATGGTTGATGTATCAAGCTGCTCATCATTTTCCCCTACAAGTTTGCAATAGGTGTATTAAAATAGGGGTGGTATGTTTGATGTTTAGTTTCAACATTCAAGAGTTAGTACTTTCATTTACATGTAGGCAAAATTGAGCTTATTTATGGTACCATACTCCTTCACTTTAATGTGACGATTTCAGATCAGTAATGTGTGTCTTTCCATTTACCCCCCCCCCCCTTCTCTCTCTCTTCACATCTCTCTCACTCCCCCCCCCCCTCTCTATCTCTCTCTCTCCACCCTCTCTCTCTGTCCCTCTCTCTTTCTCCACCCCCCTCCCCTCTCTCTCTCTCTCTCTTCACATCTCTCTCACTCCAACCTCTCTCTTTCTCTTCACATCTCTCTCACTCCCCCCTCTCTATCCCCCCCCCTCTCTCTCTCTCTCTCTCTCTCTCTCTCTCTCTCCCTCTCCCTCTCCCTCCCTATCTCTCTCTCTCTCTCTCCCTCCCTCTCTCTCTTTCTCTCTCTCTCTCTCTATCCCTCTCTCTCACTCTCTCTCTTGACCCCTTCTCTCTCTCTCTTCACATTCCTCTCACTCCCCCTCTCTCTCACTCTCTGTCTCTTCCCTATGTCAATCCCTTCACATATCAATTTCTGCTGTTTATTTTTTCTCTTACTTAAGTTAATGCTTTTCTTTCTCATCAATTCTGATCTTTACTGTCACAACAAACCATTAAGAACAAACACTATAATCATGCATGTCATTGCGTACCATGAAGAGGAAAACCTATAGGAAAATTATCAGTTTCTTAGTGTAGATACAAATTTAATTTAGTACAATTTATTGTGAGTTCATGTTATTTATTTTTGGAAGTGCAATACATTCTTTTTCAATCGTTGATGAGTGATAACAACTGTTGTGTATGATGTATATTCTTGTATCAAGGCTTGCTGTAATAAACTCCTTGGTAATGCAGAAGGAGAACAAAGGGAATGAGGTAGTGCATGTGATGTTGCACTTTTTACATGCCCAACATGTATTGCTTGATAATAATGTCTGTATACATGTATTAGCGGTATTTATGTGGGCTATTGATGATGTTTCTTAAAAAAAAAAAAAGAGAAAACCTTGTGTGTTAAAACAACCTGTTCCACCCATGTTCTTCCAACCTCTTTTGATTAGACCTGTCTGTGTTTAGAAATGTAAGCTCTATATATCTACAGATGTTAACAGGCTATACATTTGTTATTGTGTTAAAATGTACTTAATTCAATACTCACAGAATACAATGTTTTCACCTAGCATACTTTCCCATTTTAACATGTCCAAATTGCAGTGAATAAGTTTGTGGTATTCCTTTTTTGTTGCTGAGAACTTGCAGTTTGTGCCATAATTTTTTTTAGACAATGAGGTGATTGTCTTGTTCCCCACATAGACTTTGATTATAAATTATTAAGTCTCAAGGCAATGAGATTAATTATCACAATTAATGAGCCATATATATATAAATGAGTCATTTATGTATTGCTTGGCCATAATCACATAACAATATGCATCAACAAACTTCAAGAGTAAGTGACATTGAATTTGGTTTTAAGTTTGGGGATAAAATGATAACTGCTTATGCCTGTCTGTCCAATGATCGTGTGTGTTTTTTTAGAGCCCGCTGTTTTTCTATAGTGCAATTATCATTTTCCTCTGCTTCTGTGTATCTCTTTGTGTGCAATTGTTTTCGATAGGAATCTGTGCTTAAAGGGAATATACTGTAGTGGGAAGACAAAAAGCCTTCAAAAGGGTGATCATGAGCAATCTTATTGTCAATGATCTTAAATTCTTGCTGAAATCTATCTGCCCTCAAATAATCCACATTTGGAGTAATTAGTGAGTAAATCACAAATACTCAAAATGTTCAGCCCGAACATTTTCAGGATTTCACAAATTTTGACCAATTACTCCAAATGTGGATCATTTAAGGGCAAATAACTTTTCAGCAAGTTTCTAAAATGGACAATACATGAATTTAAGACCATTGACAATAAGATTGCTCACACTCCCCCTTTTGAAGGCTTTTTGTCTTCCCAGTACAGTATATTCCCTTTGATGGAAGTGGTTATACTTGCAGTCATTGATTGCAAGCAACATGCACAAGTGCCCAGAGCTGACTGCATGTGATTGCAATCACTGGGCAGTAGATCCTGGGGCTGCTCAGTTTGCTGTCTTTTGAACGTCTGGTCATGTGACAAAAAGGAGCTTTAGATTTCTCACCCACGACGAGTCTTCTGAGTTGGGCGAAATCCACCTGACTGCGCATGCGTGAGGTAGTCTATCCTGGTCGCCTATCATTTCACAACCAATCTCAGGCAATGTTACGTCTTTGCAAAATTTGCAGCGCGGCATGCTTGATGATGGCGCTATTTACTTTAATCTCTCTGTCAAGTTGCGTCTCAATATAAATATCTAAAACAAGATTATTCACGACACGGAATGAGGAGAACGCAACGTAAAAGGAGCGAAGATTTCGCATCATAGGCTAGGTCATGAAATCTAAAGCTCCCTAATGTGTCTATAGAGAGGAATAGTACTCTGTGCAGTAGACGAATAGAGGGTTGCTATGGGAGCACAAATGGTGCCTATAAAAAACAAGTGAATTTTTTTTGCTGCAAAATCTCTCACTTCTATGTTTCGTCTATTTATAAGTTTGCAATATTGCATAAAGAAATTAAACAAATGTTAATGTCCAAATTGTATGATTGAGATTCTTTGGCCTAAAACACTTATCATTTTGCATGAAGTAAGAAACATTCTTGGTTATTTTGACCACAGTAACTGTCTTCCCATTTTTGGTAATATCCACATGGAAGTTTATCAGCTTGTGCAATTGTGCATGCCTAATTATAGAGAATTAGAACCATACAAAAACTACAAGGCCGTACGCAGGATTTTTTTCCAGGGGGGGGGGGGGCAGGATCACTGCTCCCACCAGGTGACGAGACGATCGACTCCCAAGTATAGGGAGTGTAGTTAGGGGAGGTTGTTTCCCTTTTTGACACAACAGAAGGCATCTTCAATCTGTAAAGACAAGTCCATGTGCCTGCGTACTCTTATTCCGAAGACGTGCGGCACCTTTATACACAACATCTGGACCAGACGTCACACGAAAAATATGGTGAAAATGACTGAAATGACAGAAATATATCAAATTCTTAGATTCATCTAGTTGAAAATTTATAGTATAAAGTATGAAAACATTTAATTTTGGACTTTCTAACTCATCGAGGACAGAAATGTCCTAAAGCTGCCCCCTCTCCCCCCCCCCCCCCCCCCCCCTGCGTACAGCCTTGCAAAACTGTGTACATGGTCCCCTCTTTAAGCAATAGATTATTATTTCAAAAAAAGAAGAAGTGTATAAACAGGTGAACATCAACTTTGACATTTTTGCAGGAGATTATTATGTCAAAGGAAGAAGAAGAATACAAAGAAGTAAAAGTTAACCAATAAATTATGGTAATTTTAATTTCATTATATAACAATTTATTTACAGAAGATATTGTCAGAGAACTGAGGAGGATCAAAACATGTGAATGCTTACCCCATTGGTATGTAATGTTACTAGTAAAATGATTTTATCCATGATCATGTGTAGACATTTCAAGGTAGTCTCCTTGAAAATATTTCTTGTTTTAAAATCCAGAATCAGTGTTAGAATATGTGCATAGATTGCAGGGTGGTGACTTTTAATTATATTTCTTTACAGAACAATAATAATAATGAATTTTTTATGAGCCTGCTCATATATTTCATTGGGTATAGGGGCGTGAAGTTGATGCAGAGTTGATTGATTTCAACACTGATTCCAGCGAGAAAAAGCTGCTAATAACAGTCTTTTTTGTGTACTGTTTGTGTTAATCGTGATCATGTGAATGCCCTTACAAATTTGAAACAGCTTTGTGTGTTTTACATATGACATGTCTCAGTGTCAGGTTACGTACATGTTCCTTTTTTTAATGTTAGATTCCTCTGTAAAGTTGTTCCTACATTGTATCATTCTGATGTGTGAACAAAGAACTGATGATGATGTTGATAATTTCACATGTTGGGCGATGTACAGTATGGAAAAAGTACAAACATTTTTTTTTTCTACAAATGAGTGTCATTGTTCAATGCTTGACTTTCTTCGTGGTTTTAATGGTGTGTGAATGTCTGTGTGTGTTTGACATTGGCTGGAATATTCAGTGATATGTGTAGAGACTATGCATTTAAAATGATAGTTCACCCTGAAGTTAAGTTGGTTTTGATAAAAGCAGAAACATCAAACAAAGAAACAAATTAGTTAAGGTTTTAAAAAATCTATCAAAGGATATCAGAATAATGAATTTTCAATTTCTTAATTTTGTGACTTTACTTTCCAGCTATTTTGCTATAAGTCGTGTACTGATCTTTTTGAAAATGTCCGTTTTACCTGTGTTTGTTTTATATATCATTATAGACCCGACTTTTTACACACACACCTCCAAAAAAAAAATCCTTCATCATAAAGCAGAAAATGTGCAATTTATTGAATCATACACAGCACACAAAATATCGATGAGGGACGTCACAAAATTGAGAATATTAAAAAGTTCATATCTCCTAACAGATTTTTGTCAAGCCTTCACTAATATGTTGCTCTCATTTTTCTGCCATGATTAAAACCAATTTTACTTTAGGGTGAACTTTCCTTTTAAAATAGAGATAGATTGAGAAATGATGGAAACAGAGAGGAGATAAATAAGAAGTCCTTACTGAAAAGAGTTTAAAAAGAGAAAGAGCGATCACAATGGGGCCTCTGTGTGCTTGTGAATGCATTTACATGTATTATTTTATATGCGTGTGTGTCTTTGTGTGTGAATGTGGCATTTAATATGCAGTTATGTTCGTTGTGTGCATAAAAGGGAGGATACATTTACATTTTTATTTATAAAGGAAAGGTGAGAAAGAGATCACTTGCCTATTGTTGTGAGCGTGGTCTTTTGTTACACAGACACACATTTATAAGGGACCCTTTGAAATGTCCGCATAACAAAAGACCATGTTCATAGTGGATGGAGGACAAAGAAGAAAGATGGAGAGAAAAAATGGATGAGAATGATGATATTGCAAATTGGAAAAGGGAATACAGCAAACGAAAGATATGAATCGATGGTTTGTTTTGAATGAGGGAGGAAGCGAAGGGGGTGGTGATCAAAGATAAAGTTTCACTTTAGTTATTGAAATATGTAACTAGTGACAAACGATTCCAATCAATAATCCTTGACAATCTAATTTTCTTGGTAGTTTGCCGCTCAGGCTGTGTTTCTTCCTGTTTCTGGAAAGTTAGTTCCATTTTTTAATGTGATCGTCCTTGAATATATAGATCTGTGTTTGCCAAAGAGCTATATTTAAACAAATATAACTCTATGGTGTTTGCCCACCTTCTTAATTATTTCAGGATTAGCGCCATCTACAGCGATAAATGAGACAGTAAACATTGAATTCACATGTGTGTTCACAACTTTGGATGTGTAGTCCCACGCATAAATATATGCTGCAGATGTGTACGATGTGGATATGTATTCATAGATATAGATCGTATGCTTGAATCGTGTCCAACCATTCGTTGAATAGCGTTGTTGCATTATGAGTTCCCAGGACCAGGATCAGGATGATGGTGGTGAAGTTGGAGGGTGTGGATCAAAATCTGAATTTAAATTCACCCAGGAAACTTCTTTGGAAGAATTGTGAGTGTAATAAGTTGAACTAATTTAGTAATAATCTAATATGAATATCAATTTTGAACCTTTCTAATTTAACCATGTCCGTTGTCATTGAGACTGAATGAAGACAGTACTACTAGTACTAGTGTGATGAAAGTCAGTTGAAAAGTGAGTCTATCGATTTCAATTATCTAGAGAGAACTTGTAGCTGACTAGATTTTATAAAACTGTTTTGTCCTTTCTGAACATGCTGAAAGTGAAAGAATTAGAATTAGGCCTGGTCAGATAACTTTAGCCCTTTTCTCACTGTCAAAATTTTTTGCTTAGCCCTGGCAATTGCGGTGCTAAGACCCCCCCCCCCCCCCCCCCCCATTAGCCCCAATGATAGTACGGGACTATTTTAGCACCGCAATTTGGTGGGTTAGCTCCACAATTGCGGTGCTAAGAAAGCCAATGAGAACAGAAAAAAAATAGTCCGGGGTTAAGGAAGCTAATGAAAACAGATCGTACTGCAACCAATACGAGGCAAGGTAGTCATGAATATTCAATTCCGCAACATGGTTGTAATGTAAATGACTGAAGTCACGCCATACATTGTAAACAAAATGTTCGGAAGTATGGCCTCTTTTAGCAGGATTAGCAGACTTTTATTGAACAAAAAATAAGTCACTGGAAAAAGTTTGAGCAATTGATAATTGATGATGGTTGGATGATTTTTGTAACTTTTTTAGGATTGATTTTTAGCAGATAAATACGCGTAAAATAAGTTCAGCCAATGCCACCTCCCTGGTAGATGTTCAAACGGTAATTGGATTGTCTGCATGGTGGAACACACAATACGCTTAGGAGAATCATGAATATTCATTACCAAGAAAGTCTGGGGTTAATAAAAGCATGCTTATTCACAGGTTGTCAAGATAACCGTCTCATTCGAGGCATTCTTTAATCGAAATTACATTTTTGGACATACCCCTGAATAGTAGGGGCGTTCGGAGGAGCCAGGTGCAATCTCAGCGGAGCCAACATCCTACAGAGACTGATTTTTCGGTCTAAGGTTGTCCATGTGGACAGCCTGCAAATAATTTAGTACCTGATGCTGACTGGTGGAAATTGAAGCAATTTAACTTCAGTGTGGACTATCCCTTTGCTTTATGTAATATGGTACAGAGGTCTACCACTTCATTTTGTAATGTTGTATTCCTTTTTCTGCAGGAGGTGTAAGATGAATCAGTTTGTGGAGGAGAGAGACTGGGATCAGTATCACACACCCCGCAACCTCCTGCTAGCCATGGTAAGCTCCAAGGTTGCGTTTATGCGACCATCGCCAGAATCGCGTTTTGAATTATGATTCAAAACGTGATTCAAAACGCAAACATGAATCACGATAACGACAGAATCAGCGTCCAGACGACCTCCTCTCCAATCACGTTTCAACTCGGATTCGGGGCCCGTCCAGTGCGCATCGCAGTGCGCAGTTTGATCCAGGAAGTATAGGTCAGCTTTTACGCACACATTTTCTGACTTCTACGTGGGCTGCTTGACTAGCACCAGCAATAGGCCGACACAATGACTTCATAGAATCATGATTAAAAACACAGTTGCGTTCAAGCAACCTTTTTTTCGAACGCGATTCTGCAGAAATGCGTTTCCAAACGCGTTTCATGTTTGCATTTTTAATCACGTATATATTCAATTTCGTCTTAACGCAATCGGGATTCTGCAGAAACGTGTTTTCAATCATGACTCTAATCATGATTCTAGGGCAAAAGAGTGTCGCATGAAGCAACCCAAGACATCTACAGACGTACAAAGAAAGTACCAGGACAACTTTCTAATTCAGTGCATTCATAATACCATGCGCCACCTACTGGCTGCAGCGGACAGGCCAAACTCTGCAGTGCCTCATGGGAAATAGTCCACATCAAACTGTAAGACCCTGGCGCGCTAGGCTTGGTGCTGACCGTGTAGGCCTACTGTGTACTGTTCTTGGTTAATCTAGGTCTGTATTACTTTAAAGTAAAGAAGATATGCCGCAATCAATTAAAAACTTGAGTTTGTCGAAAGATGGGAAGAAATCTGCTGTGACCACCATGCATTTCATGTCGGCAGCATATACCGGGTATTGGTGGTAGGCTCTGATCTGATACACAACAGCTCAAAGGAATTGGCATCGGGTAAAGGGAAAGGGAAGAAAGGGAAGGACCCGCAGTTTTAAACCGCGGTATATTTTGTCCAGTTCAGCATGAAACATGATGTTTCTTAGGCTACAGCATCGTGTTTCATGCTGAACTGGACAGAATATACCACGTTTTAAAACTGAGGCTACTTCCCTTTCTTCCCTTTCCCTTTACCTGATGCCAATTCCTTTGAGCTGCTGTGTACGTGTTGGTACTATAGGCTGTGAGGTGCATGGACACAACACAGTCTGTCAACAACTATGCCTGGTGACACAGACTACACCTTAATCCCATCATGGCTCCTCTGGCTCCTTCCCTTCAGAGAGGGAGGATATGAAAAGGGTGTCGTCTGTGTCTTCCAGACATAGTTGTTAACAGACTGGGTTGTGTTCCTGCACCTCACGGCCTAGTACCTAGGCTAAAGAATGTTTACCTAGATTCAAACCAGGGAGGTTGTTCAAACCACGGACCTACTAGCGAAAGTAGGTCCAAATGTCCAAACCAAGCTGGCCAAACGCTGTGTACAGATGGCTCTGTAGCCTAGAAGGGTCTAGCGCCATCTAGAGAGCAAAACTGTACAATGAGCAATCAACAATTAGGAGTTTGGGATTCTCCCCAATGTTATTAACCCTTTATGTGCCACATAAAATGCTGCTCTATGAGATATGTGTAGAATGTGTGTTACTGGTATAAAAAAAAACATGTACATGTAAACAGTGGAGCTCAACTGAAACTTTCAAAATATCTAGCTTTTGCATTGCATGAACGGGTATGGTCTTGCTTTGGTCTAGCTCAGACAAGTTCTTGTTGGACTATTTTTTTGGCACAACTGAATCATTTGAAATTCTGACCATTTGCACCACCAAAATATGACAGAGTACTGAATTTATTTCCTCCAAAATAACTTCAGCTAAAATCCTGCTCTGAATGTACTTTTCTAAACTAAGCCTGTACATATTTGCCATATCACGTTGGTAACGGCCACGGGACAGATGAATGTGTTACAAAGTCATCTGTCCCGTTACCAACATGCTGTGGCAAATTTGTTCAGAATTTGTTCTGAAGCATACAAAACGTTGTAAAGTGCAAATTGATACATTTCTTTGATATTTTATTATTATTGGCTGGTTTATTTAAGAGCCAAAAAAATAATTGGAATTGAAGAGATTTATGCAAATGTTACAGTAAATGTAAGAGAAATGTATCCATTTTTGTAGACAGGCCCAAATAGAATTACCACCATGACATCATGTGACACTGTGGGGTATATATGTCATTTCTGTCGAGAGTACAGTAGGTGTCGGAATTTACAGTATGTGAGTATATTTTGCCTGTAGTTCCATGATGGGTTTGGAATGGTCTTTCGTGCACTGCAGTCTCCGCACCTTCTGTTGCCCTCATCCAGCAGGCTGTGCTTCCGTGGCAACCATCATTAGGATGCAGTCTTTGGTGGGATCCAGAACGCCGTGATCCCAGAAGAACAAATTTTACTTGCAATCACCCTATTTTGTACTTAGCAACACTTCCACCTTCATGTTACAGTGAAACCTGTCTATAGTGGCCAGCTGAGGGAAACAAAAAATTGTGGCCTTTATAGACAGGTTGGCTGCTATATAGACAGGTGGCCACTAAGACAGGTTTGACTGTATTTGATGACCATCGGCCAATGACATCATTACACCGGCCATCCCAGTCTAGCTATTTGTTGAAGGTGCTGCAAAGAGTACTGCCTCAAGAATCAAGTATCAAGACCTCCACATCTGCAGTATAGCTGCTATACAGTGTATGCTTAGGACGTCAACCTGAAGTTCAAACGGGGGAAAACACCTATTCCCCCTCTGTCATTTAGCATACGTACATGTATCTGCTTGTTATTATTCATCATAACTCATGGGAACCCTTTCTGAGAGCCCAAAGAGAACAGCGTGCCTTTCATGATCATCGTGACCTCTGACCTCCCCCTTTTTATTTTCAGGGGGGGGGGGGGGCTCCAGGAGACCCCATTATTTGATTAGGGCCTCCCATAATGGCCATTAAGCTGCCCGGAGTCAGGAATTTACCAATGGTAGCTGGATAATCTGGACTGTTTGATTGTGTGCTGCCTGAGAGGGATGCGCCTCAGCGGCCTGACTGGATGAATCCCTTAGAAGTTCATTCCTTCACTTTCTCTTCAAGGAGAGATGTATAATCCTGGTTTAAAGGAAGACGAAGTGATCATAATAACAAAGACAGGGTAGCCCATTTGCTAGTCATGAAACTCTGCAGGAATCAGCAGTATAGAGGGTTCCCACGAGCAGCCATATTGGAGGACAAAACAATAAAAACCTGTGCATCAGACCATGAAAACAATGACTTTTCATGGTCTGATGCACAGGTTTTGATTGTTCGTCCTCCAATATGGCTGCTCGTGGGAACCCTCTATACCCCAATGATAATGGTCTGTAATCTCACAGCCATAGCGTTACAAACATTATCAAGAAAAGTCATTGCTCATAGTCTACATTCATAGACTGTATTTCAGTGAGCAGCTGCAAGGTTTTCACATTGCACACACTGCTTGCATTGCCGCGTACAATCCCTGACCTCTGAGCCGACCATTCAAAGCGGAGAACCGCAATGTGCGGTCTCAGTCTGTAGACTACAGGAACCCGAGAGGTTTTGAACGAATTAAGTTTTCTCAAACCATTGCCAATCTGTTTTTCTGTTTGTTCTAATAAACAGAATTAAGCTTTATTATCAGGGTATAATTGCCCTTTAACTTAACAATGTTGCTGCTCGCCACCCAAGAGTAGAAATGAATACTTGTAGAAGGGGAAGGGTGAAAATAAAATCTCCACACATACATGTACATATACAGAGGCATAGGCCTGTTGATGTACATCTACCAAACAATTACACATCCACGTTACATACAATCATGTATGATTATCGATGAGCTCAATAGAATATTCAATCTCACAGGATTGACCTACAATTATATATCCAGCCTATGAACATTGGCTTCTAAAATTATGTTGCCTCTTCTGCAGCTATGAGATTTTTAAAGGGCATATACTGTACTGGGAAGACAAACAAGCCTTCAAAAGGTAATTGTTAGCAATCTTCTTGCCAATGGACTTAAATTCGTGTATTGACCATTAATAGAACCTTGCTGAAAGTTATTTGCCCTATGATCAACATATAGAGTAATTAATGATTAATGATTAAATCCTCAAAATTTTCGGGCCGAACATTTTGAGGATTTGTGATTTAATCACTCATTACTCCAAATGTAGATCATTTGAGGGCAAATAATTTTCAGCAAGCTTCTAAAATAGACAATACCTGAATTTAAGACCATTGGCAAGAAGATTGCCGACAATTACCTTTTGAAGGCTTGTTTGCCTTCCCAGTACAGTATATGCCCTTTAAAAGCAGACTTGTCAGCATCACTTCTAGAATGAAATACAAACATTAAATACCTGTATTCATGCATGTATGAGGAAACATTCAAAGGACATTTAAACATGCATGTGTGCACCAGATCTCGCAATTCTACGCGTGCATACTCTGAACATGTTAGTATGCAGTCTTCATGTGAACCAGCCTTGCATTATGATGATCTCATTATGTTAGCCTGGGTGTTGGATAGTTCTGAATTCATCTGACAAATAAGAGTCTAGTACGCTAAGACTAGTCACTGTATCATTCTCCTTTTATGTCTGTCTAGGAGCTGAATTAGATACTGAGAAGGGTTAGTCTTGTGCATCCAGACCCCATTATTGAATAGCATGGTTTAGAAATGTCCTACAGCCTGGAAACCAGGCTACATGGGGCGTTATTCACCATGCGGCCCATTCATTATCCATTGATTGGCTTTCGTGTCATGCGTTCCTTTTACGAGTTCACAGGACATGCCTGAAAGCTTTTGCTGTTCTGATTTGCAGAACCCTTGATAGCATACATTTACATAAAAAACATGTATGTGCATATTTTAGTCTTGGTTTCAGCATGGATGGTTTCAGTTTTAGAGAACTGCTGTATGTTTTTTTTTTTCAATTACAAGGGCCATGTTACATACCCTACAGCTAAAAGGAATTGGCACGGGTAAAGGGAAAGGGAAGGAGCCTCAGTTTTAAACCACAGTGTCCAGTTCAGCATGAAACACGATGCTTTAGCCTAAAAAGCATCATGTTTCATGCTGAACTGGACAAAATATACCGCGGTTTAAAATGGCGTGTCCTTCCATTTCTTCCTTTTCCCTTTCCCTATGCCAATTCCTTTGAGCTGTAGTGTATGTGCATATTTTAGTCTTGGTTTCAGCATAGATGGTTTCAGCTTGAGAGAACTACTGTATATTTTTTTTTAATTACAAGGGCCATGTTACATATAGGTTTTCAATTTTAGTAAACTTACCATCAATATAACTACCATGGCAGCAGGTGCAAAACTGTGAATACATTGGCTGTTGCCATGGTAGTTACCATTGCTTATTTATAACACTGTTGAGGCATTGAGAGGTGAGGAAGGAGGAGGAGGAGAATGCAGAGATGGAATAAGAAGAATATCAGTATACTAATCATTAGATTTCACAATATTATGTGTGCACTGTCTTTTATTTGCAGGTCGGAGAAGTTGGAGAGCTTTCAGAAATTTTGTGAGTATTCTTCAGATGTTGTTCTAGTTCCGTTGGATTGTTCTGTTCCCCACCCCACCCCAACGCCTTTTCTCCCCCCCCCCCCCTCTCTCTCTCTCTCTCTCTCTCTCTCTCTCTCTCTCTCTCTCAATCTCAATCTCTCTCACTCTCATTCTCTCCTTCTTTCAATCTCAATCCCTCTCTCTTCTTCTCTCTCTCTCTCTCTCTCTCTTTCTCTAGCACTTTTATTTCAGATCTCATATAGTCCATATCCCATTTAGCTCATTTACCATGCCCCCTCCTCGTAAATTTTCTATTTTTCTACCCCCCCCCCCCCCCCCCCACATTAGTTGCTTTGTGCATGCCCTCGTTTCCATGACATCCCTATCACATGACACATTTCTTCTTCTCTTCCTCACTTTCTGCCCAGTAAAAACAAGGGTGGTTATGAAGGGGGCAGGGGAAAAAAAGCCAGAAAGGGAATTGAAGAAGGAAAAAAAAATGGGTCACAATGACAGACTATTCTTCTCAATGTCAATAGAGCCTTTCAAGAAAGCTAGACAGTGGACAAAGGAGTGGTCTTTATTCATTGTTTTGTTTTCTTTTCATGTCTGTGTAACAACAGCACAGTGCAGGCAGCAGTTCTTTATGAATGGAAACTAGCGGAGTACACTGCATATACATGTATTGATAGAAAAACTGAAATGGCACTTTACTTGTTGTATATATACTTTCAGCAAAAGATTGCTAGAGAAAAATCAGACTGGCCACTCTGAATAAGAAATTTACCCACAGGAAAAATATTTTCATTCCCAGTAGCTCTTTTGTTGTATTTGTGGTATTACTGGGTTTAAATCAGAGTGCCTTTGAGTTTTCTCACAGGTATACTCATATGACTACCGGCCTGTAATTATTTCCCCATAGGCTTGTGTGCTAAAAATGAAAATTGACAAAATACAAAGTGGATGTTAATAATGAGGCTATCCATATTTTTGTCACATGCAGCTTTGTCTTTCCCTTGTGAACATTTGAAGGGAAAGTCTTTAGTGCAATTTCTTTTTAAAGCCCGAGACTGAAGCTACCAACTAATTTGCTCAAGATTTCAGGTGCATGTGTGACTTCATGAAGTCTCCATGAATTTGATCAGGGACGAACATGGATCTGTGTTCAACCATTGCACTGATCAGGAGCAATAATCTCTTGTAATGCTAAAAGTTGCTCAAAGCTAGATGTACTGATTTTATATAACAGTGTTGTTTGCATTGATTATATCACATTTGGTACACTTGTGGGAAGTCCCATACTGAATTACAACCATGCACCCTTAGAGAGAATCATCTCTGACTTCTTAGCCCTAACACATGAAACCAAAAAGAACTAATTCTGCCATCATTGGGGGGGGGGGGGGGGGGGGGGCTGTCCCATTTGATTCAATGACTTGATTTTATTTTGGTGATTCCTATTGTATGATCCTAAAATCAGACCAGAATAGGAATCTCACCTTGAGAGATGATGAGCTTACCACACTTTTTGTCTACTTACAAAGTAAAAAAAAATTACCAATCTTGTCCTAACACCTATTATGTACTTTACTTTATTATGTTTACTTCCTAGGTAGCAATTCTCAAAGCTTTATACAGTATCTCAATTTTACGCATGACATTCATTCCAAAGTTTACAAACGGATATTAAACCAAACATCATGTTCGTGTAAAACGAGGTACACCCCCTAACAGAAATTGCCTCGTGCAATTTTTTTTGTTCAAATCAAACGGACCAACTGACATTCCATTCATACTGCCCTATGGCCTCTGAAGTACAGACACCAAATGGTGGTATTTCCAAGTCCAGTTTCTAGTCGGAGACTCTTATTTTGTTTGACAAGGAGATAACCCTATTTGAGTTTACTTGCCTCTTTCTATTTACAGTTAATATGTTCAGAGTTTGACTTATTCGCTTTTGGAGTGAGTTGTAAAGAAGTGTATTTGCTTCCTGCTGACCTCTTTCTTTTTTGTCTTCTCTTACTTTTGTTTGCTGTCCTTCACTCTCTCTCTTTCTCTTTCTCTCTTTATTTCTCTTTCTCTCTCTCTCTTTTGCTTTCTCTCTCTCTCCATTTCTCTCTATCTCTCTCCTTCTCTCTCTCTCTCTCTTTTTCTCTTGCTCTTACTCTCTCTCTCCCTCTTTCTCTATCTCCCGCTCTCTCTCACTCTCTCCCCCTCTCTTTCTGTATCTGTCTCTCCCTCTGTCTCTGTCTGTCTGTCTCTCCCTGTCTCTGTCTCTCTGTCTATCTGTCTCTCTTCCTCTGTCTCCCTTGCTCCTCCATTTAATTATCTCTTCTTCTATTTACCCTCTGACTTGTTCTCCCCCTACCCACCCCCCTCCTTCCAGTGTTATTTTGATCTCTACCATTGTCTGTGATTCTAGCTGCTCTGACTTGCTCTCCCACTCCCCCCTTTTTCTCTATCCTTCTTTTATATTCTTTCATCTCTCTCTCTCTCTCTCTCTTTCTGGATTTATGAATACCCTTCTATCTTTTCTCCCTCTCTCACAGACTTTCTATCTCAGTCTTTCTTTCTCACCCTCTCGCACACACACACACACACACTTTCTTTCTCTCTCTCTCTCTCTCTCTCTCTCTCTCTCTCTCTTTCATGTAATACAACCCCAGTATATCTCACATTTTACTCTATGTCCCTCTCCCTCTCTTCCCCTGTCCCTCTCTCTCCCCCTCTCTTCATTCTGCCATATCTCTCTGTTGTTTGCCCCCTGATATGTAATCTCATTTCACATTGATTTTCTGTATCTCTTTCAGTCAGTGGAGAGGCGAGGTCAAGGAAGGCATTCCAGGTAAGTTTCCCGGGTCAAAGTATAACATTGTTTAAAGAAAGGGTAGCCGTTATGCAGCTCAATTCAATACAATTTTGTAAATACCATAAAAAAAATTGAAGAAAATACTGTATAAGAATTTTCCTTACAATATTAAAACTGGAAACTGCATTTGAGCAGATTCATATTGATTGCTAGATTGCAAGTAGGTAAATAACACAGCAAATTGCTGGAAATACTAAATAAGAACTTCCCTTACAATATTAAAACTGGAAACTGCATTTGAGCAGATTTATATTGATTGCTAGATTGCAAGTAGGAAAATAACACAGCAAATTGAAGGAAATATTATATAAGAACTTCCCTTGCAATAATAGAACTTGAAACTGACTATGAGCTAGATCAGTTTCTGTAGCCTAGAGACTGAAAACTTCTACAGCGCACATCACGGCTCTCTGCCATTCAGTAATGTGGGCAGTGTGCACAAATACCATAGAGCAGTATTCTGTCTGGGAGAAGAAGAGTTAATTTAAAATAGAAAAAAAACACCTAAATGGACTCCATAAACTTCGTTCCTACACTTTTAAGCATTTAAATAAATGTTGTATGCAGGTCCGTATACATTCTTCATTGGTTACAAAAACTGCTCATACCTCTTGATGATTTTGCTCTGTTGGATACCAAGGATAATCAGAGTCTTCTCACACACAAGAATGAGGGATATCCAAATATGCAAATATGTGATCGAGTACCCTATTTCAACTCTCTTCTCTATTAGCTTCTCTTTCAACTCTTTATGCACCATTGAGGCATTTTTGTATTGGTAATACAGACCATTTCAACAGGGTAGTATGGAGTCTGGTAGAGAAGGAGTTAACTCTATATGCGCCATTGAAGCATTTTTGTACCGCATACCCATAATATGTGGCCCCAAACGACTTGTCATGTGGAAGTGCACTAGATACACCCCTTTCCAAATGAAATTAGTGTCTTGGTTTGCCAATTGCCCTTGGTTCAGTTATTGAACTTCTGACACTTTTTGTGCTTTCTGTCATTCATTGTTGAGGTTGCTTCATGATCACTGAGGTAGAGAGAGAACTAAAGAAAAATAGATGATAAACAAGTACCTGTGTCGTTTGGTTCAGACAGTCCGTCAGACTGCATTAGTAGCCTTGGATGAATGCGCTTGTGGTTGCACTGAGCTGTGTGTCATCTAAAAATTTGTCAGCATTTTTACGACCCATCATATCCATCAAATTACCCATCAAATTACTGCTTATAGACCTAAATCATCTACATGTATGTACACGTATCATAAATAATCAGTTTAACGTACTGAGAAAAAGCACATAGTAATAGACAATTTTTGTTTTGCATGCAGATGTTCTGCACGTCGTTCAAACAATACATTACACATGGTAACCCCCAAACTTATTTGTCCAAGTAGCAACAACTATGATATACTAAGTGTATCCCACCCATTAAAATTGAATCCCAAAATACAAGTAAATGTCATAATGCATCTATACTCAGACAGAAATTTGCGAATTACGGAGACGGCTTATAGGTACATAGCCTACATAATGCAAACTCTCTCATAAGGCCAGCTGACATATTGCAATACTCTACTTCATTTATTGCACAAGGGTTTGTAGTTACATGGCCTGCCAGATTCTTTGCTTTGTTCTTATATACCGGTATTGTTTAAAAGTAAAATCTAGTGTCTGGGTATTATTTGTTGAATGCCTCTTTATTTGCACAATATGCAAATATAATATTTCTGGTGTAGTGTCTGAAAATTCTACAAGTACCAGATGTACCTGGAAATAGTGAACAACAGCATGCACGACTGCCCATGAGATATTTTACTAATCAAGCGGTAATAAACATAGATATTATCAAAGCACAATTGAATACA
Organism: Arbacia lixula; assembly: GCA_963669155.1. NCBI lineage: Eukaryota > Metazoa > Echinodermata > Echinoidea > Arbacioida > Arbaciidae > Arbacia > Arbacia lixula. The sequence goes on from OZ022583.1 coordinate 12,957,744, forward strand.
GGCAGTATTTCTGGTTTGTATAGATTTCAAGGTTCGTGTAGAGTTCTCCTATGTTCACGAGTTCAGCCAGGTTGGCAGACTTGTGATAAATTATGCGAGTTTGTTTGGCATTCGTTTGACTTTTCAGCTTGTATTCTGTACACACTGTATGTACATCATATTGTTACTTGGGTTGTGATTTGTTTCAGTGGCAATCGTAGGCTGCGTTTACACAACATTTTTTACAGTGGAATCCTGGTTTTGTAATGCTGTTTAGTTGAAAATATGGTCGCAATTGTAGAAAAAATTCCCTGTCGTAAATGTTAACGTCTTTAAGGTAAAGGTGCGGCCAGAGACAGAGCTGCTAAAGTTCTATAACTGCAAAGTTAATATTAAAGTATATGTAACAGAATAAATATACATGTACTATGATGGAACAGAACATATAACACTGAATATCACAACATGAATAATTATGTAGGAACAAATTACGATGAAATGTACATTAACAACATCATGTGGGAAAAAATAGGAGCCTTCCAAAAGTTGAATAAATGTCAGAATAAACATACTGTGTCAGAACAGAACATAAAGTACTGATTATCAAACATGAATGATATCGTAAGAACATTAGATGAACAAGTGTGGTACAAAAACAAAATCATGTGGGAAAGAAATAGAGACCACTAAAAGTTGAAAACTTTCTTAACCCCCTCTCTCAAAGTGCAAGCCCCCTGTATGGCGACAACATCACACAAACGCAGATCACATCCAATCAAATTAATTCAATTTGATCTCTCTATTTTGCCATCTCTGCCCTGCGACGAAGATCCTTTGTGGCAGAGCACGTACAGACTCACCCTGGATGGGTTGACTCTCTGCTGTAAAAAAAAACACACCGAAATATGCCATAAAATGAATAATTCGCCACAGATGTCAGTCTTTACTCATTGAAGCTCACTATTTTCTTCAGAGCATGGTATGTCCCAGGGTTGTGTTGTTGAATACATGCATTCATCATCTTGTTTCCATTTCTTTTTGTTGACCTGGAGGCTCTTCATGAAACATTACCAGGCCTAGCGAGCTACTAAAAGGTACATTCAGCTACATGCATTTTTAGCAACTACCGTCCGTGTACATATCTAGCTATGCTAGACAGGTTTGATGCATATGGCTCCTGTATACACACAAACCTCATATGGCTCTACATCGTTGATCTAAAACAAAGCTATTTGTTTCATATGGGCATCTGTTGCAGTTGTTACCAGTGAAAAAGATGGACTGGGGTGCAGGGTGATATCGCCCCCAAAATACAAGAAAGAGGGTGCACATTATGGTGAAGTGTTCATTTAAAGGGGAGGCCCCCCCTGGTGTTGAATTGGTTGAAATCATAGCAGAAAAATGACGAAAATCCGTCAATAAATTAGAAAGAAATTATTTATTTTAAGTTTTGATTTTGTGACATCACACATGAGATGCTCTCGCATATACTATGTGCTATATGCTTCCATAAATTCCCAATCCTCTTTTTTTTTATGAAGCAATAACTTTATTCTGTACAGGAATGCGTGTATAAACATGTGTCTGATGATAAATCAATTGCACAGGTAAAGTAGTATAATTATACTCTTTTGAGAAATTGTTATAGCAATTTTTACTTCAGGGTGGACTTAACCTTTAAGCCAACTCTGCAGAAAGGAGACCATTTGGCAACCATTTGATTGAACCCAATCTTGGCCAGATCTCTCGGCAGCTTCCTAGCTGTTAGAGATTTCTGATACAAAGTTAAAACAAAGTCTAACATTTTGGGAAGTCTCCCTATTTTTCCCAGTCCGCCTGTTGGAGGAGCTGCCGGGGAAAAGAAACTAGGTGCGTCTTCATTAGCCCGATTAGACGAAATAGCGAGCTATTTTGCTGATCATATGAACGAGCCTGTAGTTGCAATCGCGTTTTCATTAGCTCGAAACTCGGGATACGTAAGCTCAAACTCGGGATGCATAAATTATCCCGATGTTCGCACATGCGTAGTGTGCGGCAGGAATAGGCCACAACTGCATGGCATCGGTTGTGAGCTCGCATTCAAGCACGTATAAAACCTAATGTAAACAATGCCTCATGCGCTTTGATGTGTGCTGGGGTTGGAAAATTTTCGGGCTAATGAAGACGCTCCGAGCTAGCTCGAGCTAACTCCATCTAGACCAAGATTTCTTGGGAAATTTTCTCGACCAAATATCTCGCTATTTTGCCTGATCGGGCTAATGAAGATGCAAATAGCTAGCTATTTCATGATCTGGCTAGCTAACCTGATCAGAACAAGCTCGCTATTTCGCCCACATCGGGCTAATGAAGACGCCCCTACTGAGAATGATCAGTCTTCTGCAGCCAGACCCCTTTATTGACTAGCTTGGTGTTAGAAATGCCCAGTAACCTAGTAACCAGGCTACACTGGCCTGTAAAAAAGGTTGCAGGAATCAGAGGTGTTGATTTGACACCCATCCCTCAGGGCTGAGGGCGGGGTAAAGAGGCATGTTCTTTCCCCCCCACCAACCCCTCTTTTCCTCAGACCCCATGATTGGTAACGCAGCACCCCGCTGGGTCTCTATTTGTCAGCTCCCTAGTATTGGTTCTGTAATCTTGGGGCATGACAGGATTTGAATATCATAATCAAACCTCTATTATCCACATCAAGCTAGGAACATGCATAGGCTTTTGAAAGGTAGAACGACCACATCCTGTCCATATATATTTGGCTATTTTCCTTGATTGGAGAGGTATTCATGAGCTGGGCTTATGGTTGGTGCATTTTTCCATAAGAAAACATTCCTGAGAACCATGGAAAGAAGAAGTGTACTGTGGTTTTACATTTTGTTTTTTGTTGAAGTGACAAAATCATGTATTTTTTCTCCATTGTCCCTTTCTCGCTGGGAGCCATGGAGATTAAAAGGATAATTTCATTTTGACTTTTCTTATATAGAAATCCGCAAATTATGTTTTTTTTTCTCCTTTGTGATTTTCTCCTCTCCTCTCTTACTCTCCTCTTCTCATCCTTTCTTCCTTTATTCCTCTCTTTCTCTGCCATCCAAACTCAAACACATGGTCTTATCCAATCTCACCCCCCCCCCACCTTTGCTCACCCTCCCGCCTTGCTGCTTTTCCCTCAATACAACCTCCACATTTTCTTACTATACCGCCCCTCCTATATCCTCTCTTCTTTCCTCTCACCATCTGTTCATTTGTTTCTTTATCTCTCTCTTTTTCTCTCCTCTTCCTCCCTCTCTCTCTCTCCCTCTCTCTTTCTCTCCCTCTTTCTCTCTTACTCTTTCTCTCTTTCTCTTTCTCTTTCTCTCTCTCTCTCTCTCTCTCTTTCTCTCTCTCCTTTTCTCTCTCACTCTTTCTCTCTTTCTCTCTTTTTCTCTCTCTCTCTTTCTCTCTCACTCTTTCTCTTTCTCTTTCTCTTTTTCTCTTTCTTTTTCTCCCTCTCTTTTTCTCTCTCTCTCTTTCTCTCTCTCTCTCTTTCTTTCTATGTGTGTCTCTCTATTCCTCATGCTTGCCATCTTTCTCCTTCATCATTGTTGCCCTCACATGTCATATCTTGAATCACCCCTCTTTTCTAATAACTTGACCAATACCACCCCTCCAATGCCCCTCCCCTCCCCTCCCCTCTCCACTCTTAACACCCCCTTACCCCCTTCTACTACCAACCATCCCACACTCTCCCCTGTTGTTATACCATAACTCAACCACCAACTCAACCACCATAACCCTTTCATGCTCAACTCTCACCCCCCCCCCCCCACCCCATTCCGCTCCCTCTACCACCTATCCAAAATCTACCTCCCCCTCTGTTTTACCATCGCAACCATTACCACCCCTTCGATATCCCCCTCTCTCACAACCCACTCTTGCTCCTAACACTACCACCCCTCCCACCTCCCCCTCCTACCTCTCCCCTCCCCCCCCCCCCTCCCCCACAGACTGGTCTGAGGCAGACAAGACCCACCTGGGCCAGGAGCTGAGCGACGTCCTCATCTACCTCATCCGCCTCGCCCAGAAGTGCCACGTCGACCTCCCCGTCGCTGCCCTCAACAAGATGGCGCTCAACGAGCAGAAGTACCCCGCCCACAAAGTGCGGGGCTCCAGCAAGAAGTACTCTGAGTATCCAAACTCTGATGACGAGAAGAGGTGACGGTGGAAAGGCTTGGTCCTCCTTTTCACTCTCTGTTACCTGTCAATGCAAAACCAGCAGAAAGTACATGTAGCCTGGTTTCCAGGCTGCTAGCCATTTTTAATCCAAACTACAATATTCAGTGAACGGATCTGGCTGCGGTAATCACTCTCAAGTCCTTCTTTGGCTTGCCCAAACAGAGAGAAAAGAGGAGAATGTAAGAGTGACTAGTCCATCTAGACTCTTATATCAAAGTTTAAATTAGTAATGTCCAAAAGCCTGAGAGCCAAGCTAGCAGAAAGTCGCCTGTAGATGGAGGTGTAGCGTAAGTTCTAGGCTTTTGAATACATGGATACACTGACTGTGTCCAGGGAAACATGTACACAGTGCCCTAGACATGTTCTAGCACAGATAATTTGGGATATATAGACTTTGCATCCTTGCATCCTCCCTCTTTTGGCGGGAAGCCAGAGCGGTCATTTCAGCCACGTGTCTTCTTCTTCTACTTCATCTTTTTCTTCTTCTTCTTCATCTGTTGCTCCTTCTTCTTTTCCCTCTTCCTTTCATTTGCCTTCATCTCCCTCTTCTTGTATATCTTCTGCTTTTCTTCTCCTCCTCCTCCTCCTCCTCCTCCTCCTCCTCCTCCTCCTCCTCTTCCTCCTCCTCCTCCTCCTCCTCCTCCTCCTCCTCCTCCTCCTCCTCCTCCTCCTCCTCCTCCTCCTCCTCCTCCTCCTCCTCCTCCTCCCCCTCCTCCTCCTCATTCACTTTTATCTTGTTTTCTTCCTCTTTCTCGAACTGATTTCAGCCTAAATGTCCATACTTTCTAGTCGTAGTTGAAGCAGTTCATAAGAGAAAAAACAGGCCCTGTACTCTGGAGTCCAAACTCCAAGCTAATAGAGACGCAGAGAAGAGAGGCAAAGGTGACCAGAACAAGCCTGTCTTCATAGACTCCTGTGGCTTTCTGCACTCTCAACCTCTTCATGTTGTTGGAACAGAACGGGGGCATAAAGTCATGTTATTTAACCCTTGGACATGCCACATGCGGATTATAACCTCATTAATCCAAACAAATCCCATAGAGCAGCATTTTATCTGGCTCACAAAGGGTTAAGACTGCTAAGTGTCTAAGCGTGACGTGCAGATCACTGTACATCTTGCAATGACACACCCACTTGTTTTGGAAAATTGGCATCCTCTGCTGAATATTCCTTAAAAGGTTACTCCATCTTTCAAATGGTATTGCTTATAGACTAGAATGTTGATAGGTTAACAGCTATTTGTGTTTCCAAAAGTGAGTGGAACTACATGTACAACATCATTCTAGCCACAATAGAATACATGTACTGTGTATAATTGTACGTGTACAATAAAATATAGAATCGCAGGATGTTTTTAATGACTTTACGATATTGCTCTTTTGTTTTATCCGTTTTTAGCTGTTCATAGAATGGTTTGAATTTAGAGAATGTAAGCTTTTATTCAAGGTTGATATTTATGAAAATCAGAAAAATCCATGGAACTAGACTGAATATACTGTTTTTCATAACAGGTAATGTTTTCAGACATTCATTCTGTTGGGAACAGAATTTTTTTTTATTCATGTATTCATGCCTTCATGTACATTGATGTGTCTTTAATCATCTCATATTAAAAAGAGTATACATGTATTTAGATAATTAACTTTGTTTTCCTTGTGTTTTGTAACAAGTGAGTGTATGTTATATGTAATGTATGTTTGTGTATAAAATTGCACTTGTCATTGATAGCTAATGTTCTCCTTATAACTACATTCAGGTATTTCTGTCATATAGATGTGTTATGACAGGACAGCCCATAATTTATGTACACAAAATACAATAAATAATACAATACACAAACAAATGTTCAGTGGCGTGCAAATATAAACAAACACATTTTCTTCTTGATATGTATGATTTGCACAATTTTTAAAATGTAATTGCCATATTTTGTGTAGAGGATGTGTATAGGGAAGTATTACCAAAGCTGTGTTTTGCATACTTTTTAACGTGATATTGCCATCTTCTGTATGAGGTGAGGCAGACTTCTTAACGAGCATCTCCTAAAAAAACGAAATGTTACGGACTGCATAGGAAATTGGTCAGTTTGTTCCATTAACATTTCGTCATAACCTCTTCCAAAAATGTGCAGCAATAAATTTATAAAGTATAAGGGCAATGTACAGTTGAGGCTAGAAGTTTACATACACCCAGGAAATTCTTAGAAAAGTTGACACTTGCCAAACATCATAAAATTTACTGTATCTTATGAAATATTTGTGCAATTGTGACGAATTTGATATCAAACAAATGAGTATGCCATGCCCCTTCATCACATTGGTTTGTAATCAGGAGCTGAACAAATATTTAGGTGTAATTTTTTCCAATACATCTTCATATCTTAGATAAATTAAAAACGAAAACTTGACAAAATCATTTCATATTTGTGATTGTTACTTCTCAGCACAAACATTTCAGATTACTTTTTTGTTCAATGATTACATATCATGATAGAAAATGTAATATAAATCATACATTTGACATTTATATATTTCTATGGAACGATGTTTGAAAATATAGTAACAAACAATAGAATACATTTACCATGAATATAACTTTTTTTTCTTCAAATAAAATTCCAGCGGCATTCCAATCATGTGAAAGAGCTAAATACGCTCTTTCATATGATACCGACTTTGTCATGGTAGTATTTATATTTCTGAAGATATAGTAAATCTTACGATGTTTGGCACATTTCATTGAATTCCATGGGTGTATGTAAACTTTTAGCCTCAACTTTACATGTACTACATTAGGCTTTCTCAAATAATTTGCTGCTCTGTGCCGAAAGCGGGACTTTTTCATACTTTACTTTTTATCAAGATTAAGATATATTGTATATAGGCCTATGTACTTCTACCACCCAAATAACTCTCTGCTGTTCCAATAAGAAACCTTCCACGTACATTATCATAAAATATTGACTTTGCCCTCTTGAACGCGGGAAACTTGCCGCGTTACTTCAGAGCCTATAAAGTCAACTCTAATCTTGAACGTGTGTAACTACATGGTATATCATCACCAGACTTGTTAACCCTTCATGTTACACTTTGGACATTTTTCATCAATAATGCATACAAAGCCCATGGAGCTGGATTTTGTCTGGCATCTTAAGGGTTAAAGGAACTATCAATAGCTTCACAGCCGATGTCAAGGTGGCCCAAGAAACCCAATCCACGTAAGGTTACGAGGCGACGGAAAAGGGAGACAAAACGTGAATGAAACGTTGTGATTTACGCCTACGTGATTCATGGTGTCGTCGTATAAAGTTCGTCTGGTTGTCGTAAATCAGGAAGGGGGAATGCAAACCACTCAGCTCTTCCGCTACCACCTACATGGCCAAGTAGGCCTACATACCGTACGAGTCGGCTACGGATAGTGTGACATACGAAATGGCAAGTTTATTTATTTGTGTAAGTTTGGAAGCCCACTTGATTTCGTTCACTTATTTCTTGGTAAAATTTCTTCTTCATTTCCTTTGTCTTCTTCTAAGCTTCGCCTTACTTCCTCCTCCTCCTCCTCCTCCTCCTCCTCCTCCTCCTCCTCCTCCTCCTCCTTCTTATTCTTCTACTTCCTCGTTTTCTTCTCCTTCACCTCCACATTTCCCTTGTACTTATTTCATCTTTATTTTCTCTTTTTTCTGTCACTTCTTCTTTGTCCTTCTTTTCACCAACTTCTTCTTTTCCTTCTTCTTTTTTTCCTTCTTCGTCTTCTTCTTCTCCTCCGTTTTTCTTTTTCGCCGTCGTCTCCTCTTCCTGTCTTCGTCTACGTCTTCCTCTAATTCAAAGCAGCTATATATCCGCAAAGCCACTCGTTTCCATGACCCGCAAGATCTTTAACACATACATGTATAATATAAACTAGTATTGAGATACTCGCGGTAAACTTGATATCTATATAGGTCAGATCAAGTTGAAACAGACCTAATACGTCACCCGTAGTGATATAGGTCAAAGACCCCGTTTATAGGGTTACCCGTGACGCCTCGATAAAAATCGTATTCTAAATTGAAGCAGATGGGAGGATATAACATAACTGACTAGATACTTGGTTGCTGTTTCACAGCCCCGTTTAAGGTGTTGGTTCATGATCTAACCTAAAATAGAGAGAGAGATGGACTTGCTGGTGTCTATTGGCAAAATGAGTATAAACAAGAACTAGAAAAGAATTTGATTTTGCTAATAATCCTAGATAGCACACTCAACTAGGAAGTTCGAAATATATTCCTAGATTCATACTCATCATGATTTTATAAATTTCACCAAATAGTCACCAAATCTTAGTCATAGTGACACTAATCACGTTTAAATAGAGGGTATCAGATTTTAGGATATTATGGTAAAGAAATTTTGATTAGTGGGGAATAAGTGTCTGTTTTTGTTCTTTCCACGCATTTTTTTCTTCGCCTTATTCCATGTATTCTATTCTTTATCCCTTTTCTTCTCATTCATTGTCCGTTGTTTCTCAGTCGTTATCATAATTAATTCTTTCTCTATTTCTTTCTCCATGCATACTCCTTTTCACCTCTTCTTTCACCTTATCCCCTCTTCTTCCTCTTTCCTTTGATTCTTCTTCGTCTTCTCTTCTCATTTCTCCTCAGTGATTTTCCCGTCTGTTTCCTCTCTTCTCCGTTTTCCTCTCCATTCCCGTATTCTCATTTGCACCGACTTTATCTCTGCTCCTCAACATCTGATTTGCCTCTCTATTTGAGACAAAACTCTGTGTCGTGTTGTTACAAACATGAATAGACCAGTTCGTCGTTACACCACGGTCGGACAATCCACTGAATCAAATACTACCAGACTGCAGACTGGAACTTGTTCTTGAAGCTGTCTGGATGATGGATGATGGATGTAACTTAATTTTACATTGTGCCCAGAACAACAATACAAGCAGGTGCACATAGTGATACGCTCTTTTACTATCTTTCAGAGCTCTAATTAAAGCTGTTGTCAAATTTGATAATAGAAACGTGGTCGACTAATCCATTCTCATTTTACTATGTGAGTGGTACGATTGACCCGGGGTCATTTGTACATGTACCAGCAATAATCTGCTCATGCGCACATCGCAACTACGAACTCGCTTATTAGTAATCCTTCTAACATCCATATAATTAGCATGTCTTCAAGGCTGTTACATATTTCTAATCCAAACTCAAAAAGGGTTTGGTTTTCTCAGACTAGTCACTTCGTCACTCTCTCCTCGGTGAGCCGGATAAGAAATTGAGAATGATTAGTCTACTGAAGCCAGACGTCTTTTATTGAAATATTTGGCCATGGACCCTACAATGATTTGGCTAAGAAGCCATGCAACTATGGAATGGGGACCAGTCTGATTAAATGACGGCGCTGGCACGATTAATCCGAATAATCAATGTGGATTGTTTATATTTCGATTACGCTATTTGATCTGAATACCTGAAAAGAGAATTCGGACTTTGGACATGCAACGAGTCACTATATTCAAACATATAAAATGCCCCTTTTCACGCGGTAGTTGTTATTCAGGTATGCATATCAACACGTTACATTGTAGTTTACAGGCGGCGTCTTTTTCAGAAAGCGTCAACAAACAACGTGAGACAGATTTTGAAGGCCAATGTAGAATAAAGATTTGTCAGCCATTAAGATGCATTCAATACGCACGTTTACCACCATCCACCCCTTCCCCTCCAAAAAAGCACATATAATACACTATACAGTGTTGGTGTTTGGGGAATTATTTTTCCACCACCCTCCTCTCCCCCACCCTCGCTTAATCAATTATTCTTCTCTCTCTCTCTCTCGCTCTTTCTCTCTCTCTATCTCTCTCCATCTCTCTCTCTCTCTCTGTCTGTCTGCGTCTGTCTCTATCTTTTATTCTCTGTCTCTCTCTCTCTCTCTCCCTCTCTCTCTCCATCTCTCTCTCTGTCTGTCTGCGTCTGTCTCTATCTTTTATTCTCTTCCATCTTTCCCTCTACCCCCCCCCCCCCCTCCCTCTCTCTATCTCTCTCCACCTCGCTCTTACAGACCAGCACAAGTACAGTGTAGTATGTTGCACCTCCGACCCGTGTAACACGATTCCCTGTATGCGATCGATCACGGGCCGCTGCTGAGCTAGCAGAATATCAAGTAAAGTCGAATTATTCTGCCCAAGTTCAAAACAAATTGAGCCTGAAACGGCGAGAAATACGACGTCCCGCTGCTATCTGGCTGTCTATAAATAGCAACCATTCGGCGAAGCCTCATGAGATGACATTACGTGCATTTATTTGATTTCATGGCCACATTCTACGTCTCTAGCTCTTTGCCTGTACACACTACACATATTTATTATGTTTTTGTATTTATTTTTTTACCCAGGGTAGCCCCTTTAATGGTAAAACACTATTCTACCAGGGGGTCCTTGTTTTGACATTTAACATAGCATGGTTGACATAAATACAAACAAATAAATTGGTTACTTCTGTGACAAATAAACATCGGAATTTAAACTAACTAGCAAAGGAGACTATTATCGAGTGTCAAATAGTTTCTACACTCTACATATACTGTCGAAGCTTTTTTTTTTTGTACAGGCGTAATAAACCAGACAATGGCCATATACAAATGACCCAAGTGATGTGGACTGTCTATAGCATTTTAACTCAAATTTCTAACAGTTCGGCTGACAACAGGATTATTATTATTATTTTTATCATTCTAGGGAGTTCGGACAGTCATGTATAAAATATCCTTGAACGGTTGAAACTTGTACACCGTAAGTGAACCCAAGCCGTACCCCAAGTAAAGTCACGCTTCAAATACAAGCACAAGTGCATGTTCAGGCACGCGGCAGAGCAATTACTATGATTTGAAGTCTGCATATTTCCCCACCAACGAAAGAAATCCATTGAAAGGCAAATGGAATCGCATAAAGAATGCCAAGTCATGCAGAGAATTTGACAAGTTCATCCCCTCTTTATTGTGTTACTGCAAGGTTAGAGAGGTCATTATTGTTCGTGTTACAATAGCAGTGATGAAAAGCAAGGATATGGCGTAAGCCGGTGGAAAATCTGAGAGACGACTGATGTACATGTGTATAAACAAAATCAAGTGATCAGGGGTAAAATCTAACAACATCATTTTCGAGTGAAAATATGTCGAGGACTACTTGTACATGTACTAGTGATTGAAGAATGTGTGGGCATATCAGATGATCACACAAAGCTGACGTGATGTGTGTACGATAAACATGTAATCATGGTAATGTAATGGCGACATTCCAAACGTATTTTATGAGTTTTGACTGAATACCTATCGAAGTACAAATACATGTATACGTGCGTGTGTATATATATGTGTGTGTGTGTGTGTGTGTGTGCATATGTATGTGTGTGTGCGTGTGTGAGTGTGAGAGAGAGAGAGAGAGAGAGAGAGAGTGAGGAGAGTTGGGAGGTGTGTTTGCATATGTATCTCTCTATTTCCTTCCATCTGTATGTCAGTGTGTCTATTCAATACAGCATTTGTATGATGTGATACATCACAGACAAACATGCATACGTGTACGAGTGTGTGAGAGGAGAGAGAGAGAGAGGGGGGGGGGGCGTAATTGTGAGGAAGGATGGGGGAGCATAGACAGCATGTCGTGCTGAGGTGATGAATAAAGGTAGTTTTTCAAAGATGGAAAAGTAAAATAATTAACATTTTCCTGCATGAGTTCTAGACATAACGCCGAATAAATGAAAAGAGCAGCTCATACTGGCTTTTAATATAAACATCTTACTTTATTTTATTTTCCATATCGAATCAAGAACACAGATAATGAACATTTACAGTACATTTTCAGTCATTCTTTAAACGAAGAATATGCGAGCAATGTCACTACACATCGTACAATACAAACGGAAGTGCAGGACACGAAAGTCTGGTACATGTAGATCGTTAATGGCTTACGTTAATATTTAGTCTGGGATATTTTATCTTAAAGCACGTTTGCCTACTCAATTATTCATTACATTTGAACAACTATTTTTGAAAGCGGTGCATAGAGCTATGTACCAAATAGCTCTATGACACACATGTACAATGTGATACATGTACATGACATGATTTGTCATACACAGCGTAATATATTAGAGAAGAGATAAACCACTACTGCATGTATTGTAATTCAGTATGGTACTTTGTACTTCATACTTCATCTACCGTTCGTTGGTGTTTCTTCTCATAATTCTTCTTAATTGTAAGGGATGATAATAGTGTTAACAATTACGTGACCCGTAACCTTGAGAGCCGTTTCTGGCTAGCCACAGCGCACATTCCTGTTTTATTTCATAATCATAAGAAGGAATCATTTCAAACAGAATAAGTCGTTGATATGAAACGAGATCCTTACCGCGGTGAGGACAACACAACCGTTTCATGATGATTTCGAGTCTCGTTATCAGTACCACCCAGCCCGAGACTGTAAAGTTCGTGCTCTTTTGTACACGGTATAATTCGTGTTGAATATAATGACAAACAACATAATTATCAAGGGAATGTATTCGCTAAACCAAAGACAAAATCACTACTCAAGTTAAATTCTAGTACTGTCTATATACAAACCGACCCCAAAATAGACAAATGCAAACATATGAATTACATCACTGTGTAAGATACAAGCGTTTATTTCTAGAAAATCACCAAAAGCTAATGAAAATTATACTTTTACAAAAAGTAGGTGTATTACCTTTAATTTGAAATAAGTGACTAAAATATACATGCAACTTTATGTGTTATCTTCGATAAAGGCACAATTAGCACGTTAGATTACAATTCAACAAAGAACAAAATGGAAGAAAGACCTTTTATGTCAAATAATTATATAAACTGTAAGCGAAAAAAACAACAACCAAAACATAAATATCTTTCATTTATACTAAAGATACAAATCAAATATGAAAATATACCGAACACCGCTTCTGTACATGGTTACTCGATCGTTATTTATTTACACTCTGGCATAGAAATTTACCGACTTTACAGCCTTACTTTAAAAGTCAGCGACTAATATGGCTTATATGTTTACGATTTCGTTTTGTATTCTTTTAGTACAGAGAAAAGACAAGGGAAGCTAAAGATACACATCCAAACGAATCACTAGTGTGTGGCTCATAAACAAATTTAATTGAAACAATTCGTTTTCTGAAGGGAGTATTACATGCCCATTATGAAGCGTGCGGCTCTCAACAATCATAACTAACAAAAAATATTCTTAATACAATCAATGACTTCCTTTAAGCAAAAGTATTTGGCACCATTATTTGTTTTCACAAAATTTTCACTGGGTTAGACTCACAAAATACAATCAAGCAGTCAATCAAAAAATACAACTCATATACGTTTTGGCTTTTGTAACTAAAGCACCAGAAGTAGCTGAAAGCAAGCGGTCCCAATTTTTTTTTTATGAGATTAACAATTCCACAAGGAAAATTAGTGTACTTTGCAGCATTTTAAATTGACTTTAGCCATATGTCATGATTATATATTATAGGGAAACATACTGGTCTCGTACAGTTATCCCAATTTAGGACAGTGTGTTCACATTCAGGTTACAGCATTAGTACAATGACAAATAGGACTCCGTTCACACTCCTATAATTCATCTCCACTTGGTAAACACACGTAGTAGAGGCACGAGTACAGATCGAATGGTTTGAGGGGTTGTAATTATACAAGATGATAATCAAGATTATGTGGTCAGTCCTTGATTTCATACTTTGATTCATTCATTGGCGATATTTTGAGCTTGATGAGAATTGCATAGAAAATGCCACAATGCCGAAAAAATTATAACAATACCCCGTTACAATTTTAAAAAGTGGACAGTTTTGCCTATATCTAAGTTAGTATCAATACTTGAATATGTATACAGGCATTATCGCTTTGGTGTTTTACTCAAACAAGCCTCTTTCAAAATACCTGCAAAGACATTGTAAATAACATCAGTTAGAATCGCCTTCCCTTGCTTATTCAGCGAGGCAGCATGGGGAGCCCATCGGACACTGCCGCGATGCAATCGCAATCCAACTCTTCAAAATATTGGTAAGAGAACGAGTTTATGCTGTTTTGGTTCGAGTTCGTTTCCTGTATCATGTTTGTATGCTGTTTACAAGAATCACAAGAAGCCAAGAGAATTGCTGAAGCGATGCTTATCCCTCTTAATCTGGCGATTCAGAACTTGAAGATGGCGTCAAAATAACCTCAGAGAACTGGAAGTACAAAGCCCAGGTGGGAGTGAGTAAACCAGATTTATATGCACACCACTCCCATAGATCAGTATGGAGTCTAGTATAGAGAGAGTTAATCGGTTGGATTGGATGAGTCGCGATCGGGTCGCATGCGTGCGGCGGGCCTTACACGTCTGCGGCGGTGAGCGACTGCCGGAAGACGTACATGCGGTCGGATGTACTGAAGCCGATGCTGCCGTTGGTGAACTGCTGCAGGTAGTACCAGTGACGCTTCTCGGGCTTCTCGATCTTGTGGTCAGCGATCAGGGTCTGGACATGCTTGAGCTCGTTGGTGTACTGGTCAATGCTCACCAGCCCCTCGTCGTGCTTCACCCAGGCGATTATGATGGAGTCGTCCATGCACACGGCCGGGTAGGCGAAGATGTTTTCGTACAGCGTCACGTCGTGCTTCTTGATGCCATTGAAGTCGATCAGGCACACCGAGTTGGAGTGGCTCTGCAGCAGCAGCATCTTCCTGGTCTTTAGCGCGAAGATCTGGCTGGGCTCGAAGCCGTCGCAGGGGATCTCCCGGAAGGCGCGGCCGCCGGTAGACCGGAAGACCTGGATGGTCTTAGCCTTACGGTAGGCGACATGGATGTTATCCTCCATGTCGACGGCCAGGTCCCCGACGCCGGCCTCGTCGTAGCGCATCGTCTCGAAGCGCGAGTGGCTGGTCGGCTCGCAATCCTTGCTGTACAGAGTGATGGTGTTGGCCTTGTCACGGACCACGTAGCGGCCATCGGAAAGGAACTCGATCTCCCGCACCTTGGTGTTCTTGAGCACGGAGCGCAGCGTGTTCCCCTCGAAGTCAAAGATGTCAATGCCGCCCTGGTTGCTTGCTAGAGCCATGTTGCCGTCGGTGGTCGCTGCCATGGCCATGATGCTGTTCTTCGTCGGGAACGCGACGTTCTTGACGGCCCAATCAGCCACCTGGACTCGGCCCAGCTCCAGCTCGTTGGTGCCCTTGTTTCTCTCGAAGAGGATCTTCTCACCCCTCTTGGCCGCGATGGTCGGCTTCTTGTAGTCGGGGTTCTCCACCTCCAGGATCTTCTGCAGCTCCTCGCAGAGGGTGTCGTGAGACGTCAGGGACTCCTTCTCCAGGGCTGCGTTCAGGCCGTGGCAGACCAGCTCCGTGGCCGCGTCCACCTGGATGATCTGGTGGTGGCTAGACTGCAACATATTCTTCAGAGACACCTCTAGCTGGTCGATCCTGCGCTTGACCTCACTCCTCAATAGCTCCCTGCGGTCGGTGAGCCGCTGCACGGATTCCTCGTACGCCTTGTCGATGCTGTCGTTGATGGAGGTGAGCACGCTCTCCAGCCGATGCTGCTGCTCCTCCACAAACACGATGTACTTGTTGATGGTGTTCTTCCTGACTATCGCCTTGCCTTTCAGCTCCTCGATGTTTTCCTGGAGGTCGCCTTCGTGCTCCTCCGCCTGCAGGATCTGGTGAGTCTGACGGGTGTGGTCCAGCACCTGGCAGATGCATATATAGGAGCGGCACTCGATGCAGAAGCAGGCGGCTTTCTCGTTTGGATGCTTCTTGCAGGCGGCTCGTTTCTTCAGTGAGATCGTCCCGGAGCTCATGTCGCTGACCCCGACCACATTATGGCGAGAAAACAGCCCGAACTGGCCGTGCACCTTCTGGCAGTCGCTACACATATAGGTGCCGCAATCCTGGCAGAAGGACACCGCTGGGGGCGGCTTGTCTTTCTCGCAGGTGGTGCAGTTGTGGCGCTGGTTCTTGAAGTCATCCACGACGGCCATGAGGGCCTGGTAGGTCTGGAGGCTGGCCACCTCCCCGTTCGGAACCGAAGTGATCTTCCTGCAGATCGGGCAGGGCAGCTGGGAAGCGTCGCGCTGTGCTTGGGACAGCCGCTCCAGACAGTGCTTGCAGAAGGTGTGCGAGCATGTCATCAGCTTGGGCTCGTTGATAGTCTTGAGGCAGATGGAGCACTCGAGGTTATGCAGGTCGACGTTCTGCATCTTGATAGATCTGTAGCAAGGAGGGGAAAAGAAAGGTGACAACATATTAGGTGGCGTTTAACATTATTTTTACGCCTCCGCCACGAAGTGGCCAGAGGCATTATGTTTTCGGGTTGTCCGTCCGTCCGTTCGTACGTATGTCCGTCCGTCCGTCCGTACGTCCGTCCCGAATCCGTTTAGGCACTATCTTGAGAACCGTTCACCAGATTTGCTTCAAACTTGGTACATATGTGTATTGCATAAAACTAATGAAATGTGTAAATATTGGGGTCAAATCTGATTAAGGTCAAAGGTCAAAGATGAACTTTGTAAAATAAATTGCCCAATATTGACCTTTTTCACATTAAGTCCAAATCCAAGGATGCAATTCCCATTAAACATGGTACACAGATGGGTCACTACTTGGGGATAGACTGGTGACAATTTTGGTAAAATTCCTGAAAGGTCAGAGGTCAAAGGTCAATGAACTTTGCCCAAATTGGCTAAAAGCTGCCCTAAACTTTATATTTTTCACAATAAATCCAAATCCAATGACGCATTTCTAACCAAACATAGTCAAAAGATGGATCACTAGTTGGGGGTAGACTGGTGACATTTTTGGTGAAATAGCTAGAAGGTGAGAGGTCAAAGGTCGGTGAACTTTGCAAAAAATTATATTTTTCACCATAAACCAAAATCCAAATCCAATGGTGCAATTCTAAACAAACATGGTACTGAGATGTATCACTTCATGGAGGTATATAGACTGGTGAAAGTTTGGGTAAAATTCCTGAAAGTTCAAAGGTCAAAGGGCAATGAACTTTGCCAAGAATTGCCCCCAAAGTGATATTTTTCAAAATAAATCCACATCCAATGATGCAATACCAACCAAACATAGTGCAAAGATGGATATCTACTTGGGGTAGACTGATGACATTTTTAGAGACATTTCTCAGAGGTCAGCGGTAAAAGGTCAAAGAACTTGACCAAAATTTGCTTTTTTTCACATTGAATAAAAATATAATGATTCAATTCAAACCAAACATGGTACAGAGCTGTATCACTTCATGGAGGTAGACTGGTGAATGTTCTGGTAAAATTCTATACTTTCAAAACAATGTTCATTAATGTATCGTTTTCAAGTACCATTTATTTATACTTACTCTCAGCAATATATAAATATATATCTCCATTTCTGACAGCCTGTTTGTTTGCCCGTATGTCTCTCTCTCTCTCTCTCTCTCTCTCTCTCGGTCTCTGTATTTCTTTCGACTACATTTCTTTCTTTGCAACCTTTCTTTCTCTCTCTCTCTCTCTCTCTCTCTCTCTCTCGGTCTCTGTATTTCTTTCTACTATATTTCTTTCTTTGCAACCTTTCTCTCTCTCTCTCTCTCTCTCTCTCTTTCTCTCTTCATTCCTCTTTCTCTCTCATACACACACACTCTCTCTCTCTCTCTCTCTTTCTCTGTCTATGTCTTCTCCCTTCTATTTTTGTATTTTTTCGTCCTCTTCATTTTCCTTCTCTTCCTCGTCATCCTTTTCTTTTCAATTTTCTTCCATTTATGACTTTCTCTTCTCAATGCATTATCATATTTCCCTCTCATAACCACCCTCCTCATCTACCATAATTGACCGGATGAGGTGCGAAATTACACGCATGGTAACCATTACGACGTATAGGAAAGAACTGCTGAGGGAAGTAAAAACGAAGTAAGTGACCAAAAAAAAAAACCTTTCTTCATGGTGTCATATTGGGCCCAGCATTGCCTATGTACGGACATAATCTGGAAAAGAAATTTCAATCTTTCTGTAAGATATATTCAACATAACATTATTTGGTGTTGCATTGATGTCAATGCAGTGGACAGCCATATTTTCCTGCTTTACAAGAATTTGAGTATATTTTGCTGCATGCATCATTTTGTTAAAATTTGACAGAATACAGGTATACCATATGGAAGAAGCTGAACAAACAAAATCACTGAATGGACCAATGAAACGATTAATTAAAATGTATATGCAGATTTAGCAGATACATGTACGTATATACACATACATGATATTCTCCCCCCCCCCCCCTCTCTCTCTCTCTCTCTCTGAATTTTACAGCATTTTAGCGGTTGTGAATCATCGTCAGCAACCACAACTATGTTAGATTCTATCACCACACCACCACAGCCCGGACAGCATACAACATGATCACACCTTTAAACAAATAATTCTACTAAACCTATAGGAATATTGCTCCAAAATTAATTTGTTTCGACTATTTATTCATACAGCATTAAACCGCCATGCTGTTTGCTTAACCTGATTTTATTCCCCCCTCAGAATTCAGAAATAACAAACAAAAAGGCTGCTTGCGTGTGTATACAGAGTACGCACAAAAAGTCAACCAATATTCGTGTACCCTCGCCCGGGGAAGTGCGGGTGATTTGTGGGGGTACGATATGGAACCTTGAGGGGGTCGGTCATGCACCTGTGGAGTGGTGTCAAGGGCTAGGAGGTGGAACCAAGGGGCTTGTCATATCGGGCCCTATTTCATGGTTCAAGTCAACAACCATGGCGGGCGGGCGGGTGTTCTAGCCCTGGCCTTGGCTTACGTCAACAAGACATTCTATCCTTTTATGTGAATTGCTCAAAAACTTTTGACAAATTTGAAAAATGACTTCAAATTAGCTACAACTCAAATGACGCTGAAAATTACACATCATTAAGTCAAAGAATTCAATTATTTTAGGAATAGGTTTCGTGAAATTTCATTGATTATTGTTCTTGTAATAGTCCTTTTAATATTTTATGAGATTTTCACTTTTGGACAAAATGTGGAGCTAACATTCTGTGTGCACATCAGCTAATCAAATCAGATCACAATGTCCACTGTGCATCACGCCTTTGAATCTACAAGCGAATTCCATTACAGTGTCATTGATCATTCATAACAATTCTGGCAGGAAAGGCCTTGCGGATTGACATGTGTATCGCACACTTTGACTTTATATTTAAATTTCGGCTTGATCCGAGTATGAGGAGGGGGGGGGGGGGTCTCAGGGGCTCTTTTCTTATTTTTAGCGGTCTAAACCGCCCTGTATGACCCCCGCTTAAAGTAATTTTCACTAGAACCAGGGAGATCCCTTACACATCCCTGCTAGAACTTAGGGTTTAGGGTTAGGGCCAGGATTACGGTATTTAGCTTAGGTTAAGTGCACTTGCTATCAAAGGGAAGTTTCAAGGGAGTACGAAATGGGATTAGCAAAAATGTATACACCGATAAAAACTGAAACCTCTTAGTACCCTGTAGTTGGTACCACCAATTCGACCTTTCACGATAATACATGTAAGAACACAGTGTATTGCCTATGGGACTGAAGAGTTAACCAAGTCTTGAAAATGTCCCGAAAATTTCATAAAACCATTGTGAGGGTTAATAAAAGGAAGAGCTAAATAGACTTATGACCAAGTTGAAATGAATAAAAGTACAAAAAGGAAGTATATTCAGTGAGATATAGAAATTCCATCTACATAGTCAAACTTATTGCATACACCATTCGTCTTCAACAACTTAACTATCCACACCTACATGTATAGTACACACAATGTGTTCATGTACCTGACATTAAGGATCGACAGTTGTCATCATGGTCATTGATCATACATTTCTGACAACGCAGTGATAGCCTATAATTTCACTCTGTCGTTCATATTTGGCATTCTACTTGTTTGAATCATGTTTCACCCTTCCCAAGCTCCAATCGCGTGCACACGCATATAACACACACACACACACACACACACACACACACACACACACACACAGACACACACACGCATACACACACACATCCCTCTCTTCTCTCTTCTTCACCTCCCTATAGATCCTATCTCTCTCTCTCTCTCTCTCTCTCTCTCTCTCTCTCTCTCAGTTTCAGTTTTCAGTTAAGTTTATTTCACATTTTAAACCATATACAAAACTAGATTGCAGAATAGTGCAATGTAGAACTACATGTATATGAGTCTATTCAAAAGCAGAGCTCGTGCATAAATCTCTCTCTCTCTCTCTCTCTCTCTCTCTCTCTCTCTCTGTCTCTCCCTCTCCCTCTCAATATGAATTAAAATAAATATCTGGTTATTCTCATTTCATATTCGGAACCTCAGGCCCCTGTTCCTTTCTCTCCCCACAACATCTCTCTATTGTAATTTCATATCTGCATAAATGAAAAGATGTTGATAACCTAATACATCCGCATACAGAAACAAATCATTGAAACATGTACATAGGGGCTAACATTTTCATATTATGCCCATTTATTACAATGTAGCTTAGTTTAGTAGGCCTATAGGCTTAGATCATATGCCTGCTCTCTATCATTGTCAAGGACTCTGGGCACATTGCCCTCAAGTGGTTTACGACTTTGCAATGAAGACATCTCCTTCCTTGCCAAAAAAAAAAAATATTTCAAGAAAATACGTGAAATTCATCCCAGAGGAATGCAGTACAAAGGTCACAATCTTGACCCAATTCTGTTGTTTTCATTTTTCCCGCGGGACCGACACCAGCACATGCCGATATACACGGGACCGTGTATATTTCTGTGCGTTCGTTCACCGTGTGCCTTTTTCAAAATTGCACGCATAGTGTGCATAACACATGGGTGAGAGGTGTGTGGTGAATAGCGCATACTTGTACTTGTACTTGAGTGTGTGCGATGCTTACACGCACTCCGTGCTTATCAGTCATTGGGCCGTGTCGCCTCATTGCTTATGTTCAAAACCCCGTGTCAATAATAGATGGCATATTTGAATTCCCGTAAAACGCATTTTGCTGCTTACAGTCAAAAGTCCACATTCCATTCACGATAAATTCAGTTGTACCAGGTTAATCTCAAATATATATCGTGTTTGATTATTAGTTTGCGCTCTCGTATATGTTGCATCATGAATCTGCTAACGGGGTGATATAGTATGTGTGCGTACGGTACCCGTATGCCTGTATTACATAATGTAGGCATATCTATAATTAGCCTATTGTATACCGTTTGTTTCGGCCTTATTCACATGCATAAAGTTGTGAGTATGATATCTTCTAAAGTAAAACATTCCGATAGCACAGCTGTTGAAGAAGCCTCTTTTCATCCCTCAAAATAGGTGGAAAATATCATTTAAATGGAGAAGTGGCCAAATAATTACAGGTGCATTATCTAAAATTATCTAGCTTTGATATATCAATATCATTGACCAACATAGGCCTAGACAGGGACGTGATGATTTTTGCATATGACAGTTTTTTCTGCATCTTTTCTCCTTGTCCTGCATGCTACCTGTTCACTGTTCTGTGTGTTCTTCCTGCCTTGGTCTCCTTAACTTCTTCTTCTTCTTATACTGTTTTCCGTCTTCCACATATATTTTCCTCTGTCTAACTTATCTTCACCTTCTCTTTCCTCATCTTCTCTTTCATTCTCTTCTCTGCCATCCTCTTCTTTTTCCTTCTTCTCATATTTTTTCCATCTTCCACATGTTTGTATTTTTCCCCACTCTACCTTATCTTCCTCTTGTCTTTCCTCCTCCCCTTTTCCTCCCTTTTTCCTCCTCTTCTCTTTCCTCCTCCCATCATCTCTGTGTCCCTCTTCTGGTTGATAGGCTACACGATCAGTACATGTACTTCTTCTCTTTCGTCTAATCTCCTCCGTTCCCTTCTTCTTTTTTATCATCTTCACCCTCCTTTCTTCTTAATCACCAAACTATTCCACCTCCTATTTTCCCCTTCTGCACCATTTTCCTTCTTCTCTGATTTCTCATTGGTTAGCTTTATTGTCATCTCTTCCAACTCATCTTTTCTTGATTCTCCGTGTTCTCACTTTATTTAGTTTTCTTGTCCTCTCTCCTTCCTTCTCTCTCTCTCTCTCTCTCTCTCTCTCTCTCTCTCTCTTAATATTATTCTGGTATTTAAGTGGCCATGCCTGCTTCTCAAGTGATGTAACTTCATCCTACACTCTAAGCCTTTAGTCCTTCTCTCTGCTCCTTGGTATATAATGACCAGCAATGTGTATTTTCTTTTCTCCCTTTCTATACCCCATCTTCTCCATCCAACGATCTTTACAATACATCTCTATCACAATCTTTATTCATCTTTATCACAATCACATCCTCATTTATGAAAACTAACACCACACCGCTCTATTCCTATCTTTCTATATAACAAAATATGGTATAATGTATTAGCATGTAACATACAAATTGGGGTGTAATAGGTTAAGTCAACACTTCATCAATGCAACCTTTCTGCCATTTATATCGTCATAAATAATCATATCTTATGTAGAAGAATTCAACTTACCTGTATGTATCTCGTTTTGTAGAATCCTCACTTCCGCTTCTAGTTCGGAGCGCTCTCTCACACTGTCAGAGTATATCCAAGATGATTGTTAAATGATTCGTGTCCAAAGACGAGGAGAATATTCTTCAATGAAAACGATTATGACTGTTACATTCCTTAGCGATGACTCATCAAGTAAGCTTTTCCAAAACCGCGGAATGTGTGTGACTGTCACAGAGGAATGCGCGTATGGTTGTAGTAGTAATAACAGTTATCTCTCGTAGCAAACATATAAAATCGTTTGGATGAATGTCTTCCTCCGAGCTACGGCGAAGTGGAGAATGATGCGAGTTGCTTCGCAATGCGATGTGCTGTCTCCCGCGTTTATGAATAAATCACGAATGGAGGATGGAATTTCAGCTCTTGGCAAATCCACGAAGGTAGCTCCCGAACCAAAAGCGTTCGGGGAGGAAAAATGGTTGATGGGGGGATGAAAATTCCTGAGGAATGATAAGTTCTCTTCACAATGGCGTAATCCACATGCGAACGCGGAACCTGTTAGCAGCATGCAAACTGTTGAATGTCAGTGTTTCGGCCTCGAACTTGGGATAGCATTCACCGCAGAGAGACGGAGTATAGTACAGACCACTTCAATTTGTGTCAATTACGTGCGATTCGATACCTCAAATCCCGGCTTCTCGATTTCGCCCCTTTTCAAAGCACTCCTCCGGCGCCCCTGTGTAGTAGAAATACGACACCTTCTCCCCCGATCAGTACAAAGGCAAGGCGTTGATTTCCGTCGACGGAATGCTGGAAAGTATGCAGCTAGCTCCAACAGGAATGATGGGGCTATGCTAGATGACGCTCACATGCAATGCGTTACCGTGATGATGGTACTCGAAAGATGTGCGTGGCGTGTGCAGCAGTATTATTTCGGTTAGCAGGTGTGTACGTGTAGTGCGGTGGCGGCGACAGCATCGCATAGTACAGCGTGTGTAGATTGTAAACAATAATAGCAGGCCGTGTGCAACACATGGGACCTATACTAGCCTAGGTACTAGGCTGTAATTTGCATGGACACAACCCAGTCTGTTAACAACTATGTCTGGTAACACAAACTACGTCCTAATGACATCATAGCTCCTCTGGCTTCTTCTCGAGGATGATAGATTGGGGCATAGTCTGTGTTACCAGCCATGTTGTTAACAGACCGGGTTGTGTCCATGCGGGTGTCCATGCAGCTCACAGCCTAGTATCTAGGCTAGACCTATACAAACTCCGAGAAGAATGCTGTCACCGAACCGACGCGAAATAACCCATGCGGGACCACGCCCCTAAAGCATGAATGCACCACACTGTATAGTAGCAGCACTGCTGGGGCTTAGCGATAGCTTCTGGGCCCCGATAGCTTAGCGTGTGTTTACCCTGGCGCCCCGGTAGGGGTGCAGCGATTGGTCCCTGGTATAGTATCGTTTCGTTTCTCTGCGAAGTCATAAGGTCAGTTGTATTGTGATGGGGCAAACAACTGTGCCAAACGAAGGAGTTCAAAAAGAATCCCGTTTTCATTGACAATAGGGTAACGCTCTGGGGATGGCGTGCACACTCTGTTACCCCTGAATTCTCTCTCTCTTTCTCTCTCTTTCTTTCTCCAAGAATAATACGACGAAAACACCTATTCAAATACTTCTTTTTATGCGATCGGGGAATTATAGGTAGGGATTATGGCCCAAGAACAGGCAGCAGAATTAGGTCAGTCTTAAATTGTTCCTTCGTTCCTGGAGCGGTAATAACTGTATCGAGCTATGATCAAACATTCAAATAATGCCGGGTCTTGTATCTTGTTATGCAGATCTTGAGATGTCGTCCGATGTCGTAAGAGAAAAAGAGAGAGAGAGAGAGAGAGAGAGAGAGAGAGAGAGAGAAAGGGAGAGAGAGAGGGGGTGATAGAGAAAGAAAGGGGAGAACATTAAATAGGGAGATAGCATGAGGGAGAGGGAGAAGGGAGAGAGAGAGAGATAGAGAAAGAGAGAGAGAGAGAGAGAAAAGAGAGAGAGAGAGAGAGAGAGAGAGATGGAGAAAAAGAGAAAATGCTGAGTGTGTTTGTTTGTGTATATAGCTGTATATACATGTGTATGTGTGTAAGAAAGAGAGAGAGAGAGAGAGAGATAGGGGGAATATATTATGTCTTGACAATAGCAGTCACATACATGACAGAGAAGAGGTCAATTTCATCTCACGTCCCTGAACTTAGATGGCATGGTGTAGTGGTTCGGTCCTCTGACCCTCGATCGGGAGGTCAAGGGTTCGATCTCAGCAGTTACCCCTTTAGCATAATATTGACATTCACCTGGCTGCTCAGTTCCGAGGAGATGAATATAGAAATATGATATGATGGAGGGCTCTCCGTACTCATGCTGATGAAGCTACCCTGGGTAAATAAGAGAATATTGTCTTTATCATTTTAAAGAAGTATGGCTTGTAGTAATAGGACTTGTAGTAGTAGTAGTAGTAGTAGTAGTAATTGTACTAGTAGTAGTAGTCGTAGTAGTAGTATATATTCATTATCATTATTATCGTTATTATCATTTATTAGTATTTACAATGAGTGACTGGTTTAAAGGTGATATTCATAGAAAATCCAAAAATATGAAGATATTCATCTACAGAGGGCTTATAAGCCATACAATGAGCTTGGATGACATTCAAACAATATATCACTTTCCAAAAAGCGAAATTAGGGTGAAAACAATCACCGTATTCTCGGGGACAAATTTGCCCTACTGTCATCCGAAACGGCCTGTAGGTCTGACGTAAGAAAAGGGAGGCGTTATTGTGCATCAAACATGCCAATCCGCAGCTTCTTTTCCGCCAGAAGCATCATGCATTGTTAATGAAACTGTGATGGCAGTTGCTAGTGGATTAACAGGTGTGATACACAATGGTCATTGTGAAACATATCCCGGCTGTGACGTACACACAACGCCACTTTCCCTGAGGCGATTTCGTAGGTCAGGAAGATAGTCAATTTAATAAAATTTTACTTTCATTTAACAAAAAACTGAACACTTTCATGGCATGTTAGCTGCATAAATTGCTTTAATAACTAATTCAATTATAAAATAAACTATATTTATTTGATTTTATTTCCTATGAATATCACCTTTAAGCATGTATGTATCAGGTCGGAGGGTGAGTGGGTGGTATTTCATTGTTGGCAGATCGATAAACCCGAACGATTTTTTTTACCGAAAAGCCGTTAACCTCGATACGTTCTCCATGAATCCACATTAGGATCACTTTAGTACTTTACAGCATGCATGTAGATGTATGTTGCCCAGACCATCTTTATTATGGAAAGTGTAAAATAAATGGGAACTCGGTGGATGAATTTTATCATAGGATGACTAAGTTACTCTTGAAATATCATGAATGTAGGGAAAATGTAAATGTTGTATAAAACATAGCTTTTGACTGATCGACTATTGAACTTTGAACACTATTGAACACGTTGTATTGAGTGTAAGCTATGATAGCCGCACCTTTTCATTTTTTTTTACTTTGTACTAAGAATGTATCATTGATGTCTGTTATATATTGCAACGTAGGCATGATGGTTTATACCGTTCGACATTCATTGATATGAGAGGAAATTGTGCCTGTGTGTGTGTGGTGGGGGGGGGGGGGGGGGTCAAGACCAAATATGAACGGCAGGGTCAAATCGTAGGCTATCACTGCGTTGTCAGAAATGTATTACCAACGATAACGGTTGATCCTTAAAGAAAATGTCCACTCCGAAGTTAAGTTGCTTGAAATCAAAGCAAAAACATGAAAGAAACATTTAAGTGAAGGTTTGACAAAAATCCGTCAAAGGATAACCAAGTTGTGAATTTTTAAATTCTCAATTTTCTGACGTCACTTACGAGTTACATATTGTTCACTTTTTTTTTTATTCCATTTTCTCAAAATGATAGGCACCATTTTACTTGTGCATTAAATATATCGTTAGGCACATTCTTTTAGATACACCTCTATGACAAAAAGATGCATTCCTTCATCAACAGAAAATGGGCAATTTATGGAATCTTACAGCACACAGCAAAACGGGGGAGCAGCTCGCAAGTGACGTCACAAAATCAAAATTTGAAACAAAGCGTCATACATTTTTTATACTTTGACGGATTTCCGTCAAGGCTTCACTGATTTGTTGTTTTTATTTTTCTGCTATAATTGAAAACAATATAACTTCAGGGTAGACTTTTCCTTTAAAGGGCCCCTGTCATCAAAACATATGTTGACTTCTGTTGATGCATCTTAATATGTATATAACAAAATCACTAACTGTTCAATAGAAATATGTGTCCTTTATTTTAAAATAGTTTTTCTTTATTTTTTCTCAGCACTGATAAGCCCCGCCTCCAAAATATCCCCCAACTCAAGATTTCCCCTGTGACATCATCAAAGGTAGAAATTAGCAGGATAATAGACATAATTTATGCACAAACTAAACATTGCAATGACTACCAGTCCTGCAAGTGCTTATAAAAGCACATTTCTCACATAAGGAAACGATTATTCCCACATGAAAGGTTGTTAGATGGTATTGTGTGAAGACATGGGATGATCTTGTGGGCAGGTGGAGGTAGTCATTACAATGATTAGTTTGTGCATAAATTCTGCTTATTTTCCTGCTAATTTCTACCTTTGATGATGTCACAGGGGGAATCTTGAGTTGGAGGATATTTTGTAGGCGGGGCTTATCAGTGCTGAGAAAAAATAAATAAAAATAATTATAAAATATAGGACACATATTTCCAATGAACAGTTAGTGATTTTGTTATGTACATATTATGTTGCATCAACATAAGTCGACATACATTTTGATGACAGGGGACCTTTAAGTATTTTCTAAATTGGGATCGTTTTGAAGTTACCCCAAACACCTCGGCATTCTTTACAAAAGCCCTTCTTGGGCCCTGCGCATACCACTTCAAAATCGAAGAAGATGCCACCAGCCCATCTCCTTTGTTAGGAGAATAGACAATGATAGAAGGAAGATGAGAGCTGGAATTTCCTGATTGATCAACGCCAAGCGATCGAAATCCGATTTTTCCCGCAAAGTCGGTGAAGTTACGTATATACCCAAGGATGTTTGATATAACGATAAAGGAAACGAAACACTTACCTTGATCTTAGAACAGGAGCTGTAAGACTGTCACCAAAGACGTTGGAGCTTACATTCCTTTTTTATTCAAAGAAGTGGAGGGGGGGGAGGATATAAAAATGTTTCGATAAGTAAAGAATAGGAATGTTAAACCAGTTGGAAAAATGTGGAAAATAGATATTCGATACAAGCAGAAGACAAAAAAGAAGAATGTGGAGAATAAGAAAGGGAAAATGGAAATGAAGACAACAAGAAAAAAAGATCAGGAGACTAGTATTGTATGTAAACTATATATAATTTTGCAGTTTCGAATATAAAGCCTATAACAGCCTAGAAGTTTGACGACGGAAAGGGAGAAGGAACCTAATAATACCCTTTTTCAATCCAAAACTATTGAAACGTTATTTTACGTTGCCTTATTAATAGTTGTTTACATTATGATGTCAAATTCTAACACGTTGATGTTTTCAGGAATTGTTTTTTTTTTTTATATATAATTGTATTTGATTCTTTTAGTACTTATTTTCGTAAAGCTATATTGATGCATATGTCTATATTCTAAATAATCAAGTTTTACTTAATATTTATGATGATCCGGAAGGGGATGACAGAAATAATGACCAAAGGTCAAAGTTCGAAGTTCAAGATACATCATAACTCTATGTTGTGAGTGCGCGTGAATGATTGCAGCTCGTAATTAAGGACTCTGGTTAGGCCTTGAACCTCGCTAGGTCAGTGTGTGTACGTCAATCCTGCGACTATGCTTGCCTCAAGGATATCACCGCCGCGAGAGGCACGTCTATAGCCTGGCTTCAAGGATGTTCGACATTTATAATCCAAATAAAAAGTAGAGTCTAATACTCCTAAGACTAGTAATTTTACCAATCTCCTCTTTTCTCAAGCCGGGATAAGCCGGAGAAGAAATCGAGAATGATTAGTCTAGTGCAGCTATTGAACCATTATTGAATAGTTTGGATTAAAAATTCCCCAAAGCCTAGGAGCCAGGCTATCACATCCCTAGTTCAAGTTTGCATTCCATTCTGATGAGTGTCTTGACTTCTTGACCACCTTTGACCTCCTCCAGGTGGACCTCGTGTCGAAAGCACTGTGATACGTCACTCCACCAAAAACACTGCCCGAAGTTGACGCATGGGACCGTCTGGGGAATCAAGGAATCTTTAAAGGAATAATAACGTCGCAAAATGGAAAAATTGATATACGACAATGTGATATTTTACTCTTGATGCGTCATCGATGCATTTCTTGCACAAGTATACATACACCTTCCATAGATGAGAAGTTTATCTCAGCACACAAAGGGTTTAATGAAAGGGAAGTAGTCGTGATGGTAAATTGTCAATTCGTCTAATGCCATTTCGTCTAATAGCCATTTGGTCTACATTCATTTCGTCTAAGCCCATTTCGTCCATCAACATTTCGTCTAGAATACGCCCCGTAAAAATGCATAGCAGAAACGTTCTGCCATCTTCACCGAGTTCAGATTTCGTTTAACTCCTTCTCTGTTAAACTTCATTCTGTTCCGTGGGAATGATGTGTATTCCTGGTGCATGGAAGAATTCCTCCTAGTACTCTGAAATCATTCAAGAATGGCACCCATCAACGTTGTAATGATCAAGTTATATGTAGATCTAGTATTTGTAAAAACGTGTTAATAAAATTACAGTTTCAAACAAGTGAAAATTGCAAGTAGCCTTTTTTGGGCCTGAATGGCATTTTGCGGACTATTTTCATAATAATAAAAAAAAATCGCTCTCCTGATACCAGTCGAAGTTTCATCGATCTAAGTTCATGTAAGCTTACTGTTATGTAGCAGAGAAATGTTTGTAAGAAAAAATATTCTCAATTCAAAGGGAAGGGGGGGGGAGTAAATTGCAATATCATCTTTTTTGATTGGGTGGTGTTTTGCGGACTTCTTTGTAGGAATGCAGTCGATGACTTGGTTGCGTGGAATTAGACGTGTGGGAGAGAACATCATTACAAACATCAAGAATACAAACTGGATGAGTTATTGCGGTTCGTTTACAAACACCATTACTGCCTTATCGTTGATTCATACTGAGTAATACTGTAATAATAATAGTCACTATATTATGCAATGTGAGTCAAGGTCTATACCACATGTGAATGATAATGGTCTGTAATAAAACGTGGGAGACCAAGAAATGTAATTAACCTTGTGTTATATCGGGAATTCCAAGGGCGATTAGACCGAAATGATGAGTAAAAGGGTGGGGTAGTTTCCGCACACTGTCAGTGTGCAGTTTGGTGTGTTACTCATATCAGATCGCATAACCCGCCCTCTCTTGTTGTGTTACTATACAGCTGTGTATCCTTTTTGTTGCACATGTAGTTGCTTAATATTATATATTTCAGGTGGATGTTTTCTGCCCCTATCCCCCCCCCCCCCTCCCCTTCATTATATCGGCTTTCTTTTATGTTCTCTTCCGTTTTCTTCCTCGCTCTCTTTCCTCCTTTTCATCCCTATGATTAGCCCAACACTTTTCCCCCGAGTTTAAACAACTCATAATTAACATGGTCATTCAGAAATGCAGTTTGCGATCTAACGGCAGAAATTGTCCATTATCTAGCCGGTCACGATGGATATTTTCTTTTGATATATTGAGTAAAAGCGAGATTTAATCAAGTTTATTAGCTTTAAAATCACGAAAAAAACACAGATTAAGAGTTATATAGATATGTAGTTTGGTGAGGTGAAAATATGATTTCTGATTTCTGATTACATATTACTACAGGCACATTTTTTTTTATATATTTCCATGTTGGTCACCGATCGTGTGAGACAAAGGAACACGAATGGTAAGCAAGAAAAGGATGGGGACATTACGTTTCCAAAATAGATGTGTTAACTACAAATGTTTCACTTTTAAACCCTTTAACTGCCACATATTACACGAATAGTACGCACAATTCCCATAGACCAATATATAATGTGACACGCAAAAGGTTAAAAGGGTCAACATTTAAAAGTGACAAAAAGCTGAAAAGGATTACATTTGCGATTGAGCTAACATTTGCGAGGGAAGACGAAAATAGAGGAAAATGACAAAAAATGACACGGCTCTCGCATGAACAAATGGGGAAGGCATACTTGTGATGATTGATGATGTCATACGGGACCACATGATACTGGGAATTGGGGAATATTTTTGTCACAAATTCACGATGAATTGTGACATACAATTGTGAACAGCTGGCATGCAGTAGTTGCTGAAAAACAACTCGATACGTGTGACGTAGAGTAGAGAGTCGAGTTACCGCCAGCTATGAAGGTGAAGCACAATGGTAACATTGAGAAAAACAATTCAATATAGTTATTTATGGTGAAATTCTCCCTTTGTTTTGATCCCGAGAGATGCGCACACATTTGAGTGTTCATGTATCTCTCATTTCTGCCTTGCCTTTTCTGCACTCAAGTACCCCCCCCCCCCAACTCACACACACATGCGCGCACACATAAACGCTCTCTCTCTCTCTCTCTCTCTCTCTCTCTCTCTCTCTCTCTCTCTCTCTCTCATACGCACACACAAAATAATATGCACACACACACACACACACACACACACACACACACACACACACACACACACAGGCACATCTCTCTCTTTCTCTTTCATTCTCCCTCCTCTTCCCCCTTTTTAACACATGCCTCCCCCCCCCCCCCCTATCTCTCTTAATTCTTTGTGTGCCACGTGAGACCTAATTCACAATTAATATACACAAATCCCATAGAGTAGCAGTTTTCTGGCACACAAAGGGTTAATATATGTCTTTCTCTCCCTCTTACTGCGGTGCTCTGACCTCTTTTTATTAACTCCTTTGTATATTTCTTCCCCTCTCCCCCTTTATTTAGTTCCCATTTCTCTAAAGGAAATAGATGTTATATATGTAAGACGCTCTGCCTACCCAGATTGAAATGAAGTTATCAAAAAGCGTAACATCTCCCGGAAGGATTAAAGTATCCCAATTACCGACCGGAACCCCGGCTTCATCTCTGCTTGGCAAACGTGTGGCTGTAAGCCAAAAAAGGGCAAGAAATTCGAAATTTCTCCAACCACCGATTTGTGTCTAGGTCTTCAATATCGTTAAACCTTAGGGAGAAAACAGCGCACTCTCGTGGTCACTTCCTTACACAAAATTTACTATGATAAGTATGTCTTGATAAAAACAAAAATTGATTTGGTGATAGAATGAACACGTATTATATATCATAAGCGGTAACATTGCTTTTTAGGATGACAAATGACTGATTTGAAAGAATTGAATACATACAATCCTTTTTCTGTCTATATAGGGTGTGCGCACCTCAAATACGCTCGTCTCCTTATCACTCGTAACCCCCTTCCCCCCCCCCCCCATACACACACACACACACACACACACACACACACACACACACACACACACACACACACACACACACACACACGTTTTTTGTTTTCCATATTCTTTATTTTATTTCATTCCCATGATAAGATAAACAATTTCACTTTATAACATACAATAACAAATACATAAACGTAATATTTCTATTGATTCGATAAACACAATAAAGCATGATTTACCACTTGTATATAAATACACACACACACACACACACACACACACACACACACTTCATCCCCATTCTACAGGATCCGCCATTGATCCATCACTCAAGTCTATCATTAATTAAACCAGAACGACATCATTTATTATGTGCGCAACTCTTTATTTCATTCACCACACTCATTGGCTTGCCACAATTCAAAGTGACATACAGAATGGAAGAGAACGTTCACTGCACAACTTCAACTTGCATTGCATAGTACGATATACAGAATGGCAAACTGTGGGAGCTAATATCTACATCATTAAGATTTTATCATCATCGTTGAAGTCGTCGTCGTCATCACATTAACGATAAAATCATCAAGGTTCTCATCCTTATAATCGCCAACATTATTGTGAACACTACCACAATCAGTATCTTCATCTGTTCATCAGCATTGTTATCGTAATTGTAACCGTAACTTGTATTATCATAACCATCATTATCGCAAAATTCGGTGAACATTGGTTGTATTTACAAATGGATATTCAGAATGATAGAGAAAAGGAGGGGCGAGAGATTGAGAGAAAAAGGTGAGAGAGACAGGCGAATCACATAATGGAAGAGAGGAACAAAGAAAGTAAGATCTTAGTACTTGTACATAAAGTGGAAGTTTGAGCAGACAGCAGATAGACAGTCAGAAAGACAATGAACAAATGCCGATATTACTTTTTGGAGAAATACCTTGGTAAGAAGGATTAGTCATTTTTCAATCTGTAGATTTGCATCGAGGGATCTGGGCCCCGTCACATAAAGCTTACCATTGATGGTAACTTTGCTACCAAAGGCAACTTCTATGGAAACCTTAAATTTGATTGGCTACTGTAGATGACAGAGTTAGCATTCATAGAAAGTTTTAAGCGACGGGGCCCAAATCTTCATTTAAAACTTTTTCCAAAGCAATGCCTATGTTATTCATTGTTATTTTGATTCAATTTACAAGTTGTTAAAATGCTAATACAGATTGAATGATCAGCGATGATGATTCAGTTTGATATCATCCTTGTCGTTACACTCATAGCGTCTTTTGATATTGTTGCTTTAGAAAGACAAGCTTAACATTATCCTGGCATAAGCAGACGGAAAGAGCAAGCCTCAACCGCTAAACGCCGAAACCGACTTGCGGAATATGTAGAGCCTATCGGTTGTGCAGAAGGCGACCTCACCGGAAGTAAACTCCCGCAGGTAGTACCACTTCCTCTTCTCAGTGCTGCTGATCTTTTGTCCGTCGACCACGGTGTGGACACGCCGCTCCAGGCCGGATGTATACCGATCAATGTCCACCACGCCGTCCCCGGGCCGGACCCAGGCCACCAGGATGGACCCGTCCCGGCACACCGCAGGATAGACGAAGACATTGCCGCGGCTGCAGTCCTTGGTCACGCTCCGCTTCACCTTCCCACCTGTCGTCATCACCATCACAGAATTGAAAGCGTGGACGACCACAAGTTCACAGCTCAATTGCGACATGCATATTTGAATCGGATCGAAGAATTCGAATCCATCGCAGAGGATTCCCAGGATAGGTGCCCCGCCCGTTTGTTCGAATACCTGAATAGTCTGCGCCTTCCTGTAGCTAACGTAGATCCTATCATGGCTGTCCACCGTTAGACCACCATGCCCGCCCTCAACGTCTGACAGGGTGTCAAACGTCATGGCGAGTTTCTTGCACTCCGGCGAGTACAGAGAGACGGCGTTGGACTTCTCTCGGACCACGCAGCGGTTGTCCGAAAGGAAAGCCACCCCGCGGATCTTGAGACCCGTCAGGACTGTTCGCTGACGCTTCCCGTCTGCGGAGAAGACCTCAATGCCTCCTCGGAAACACCCGACAGCCATGCGACCGCCACGGGTTGCTGACATTGTGTCCATACTGTCCTTGTTCCGCAATCCAACCTCGGCTTGCAGCTGCCACGTGACTTCTCGGACGTGACCAAGAACCACCCGATCGATCCCGATGTGCCTTTCAAAGAGGAGCAGCTCCCCCTTTTTCGCCAACTTCCGTGGGCGTTCAAAGTCGGGGTGTTTTTGTCCAGCCAAAATCACTTCCATATCTTGGCATAGATACTCGTGGTCTGTCAGTGATTCTTTCTCCAAGTTTACCATTAATCCCTTATCGATCAAATCTTTTATCGTCTCTATCTTCCTTAACTCCTGAAGACTGCAATTTCTCAAGCTCAACAACTCTGCCTCTAAGTTACCTATTGCACCATCTGTCACTTTTCTGA
The DNA here is from genome assembly GCA_963669155.1 of Arbacia lixula. Classification (NCBI taxonomy): domain Eukaryota; kingdom Metazoa; phylum Echinodermata; class Echinoidea; order Arbacioida; family Arbaciidae; genus Arbacia; species Arbacia lixula. The sequence goes on from OZ022583.1 coordinate 12,992,493, forward strand.
GCAACGCTCTTCTGTCTCTTAGCTTTCGTGCTACTTCATCGTGAGCTTCATCAATGCTCTCCAAGACTTCATGTAGAATGCCATCCAAGATATCATCTTCGTTATCAACAGACGCAACGAACTCTTCAAACAAGTCCACCCTCTTGTCGACCTTTGACCCCAGCTCGTCGATGTTCCTCTTGAGAATCCCCTCGTGCTCCGTGGCCTCCAAGATGTGGTGTCCAGCTCGCGCGTGTTCCAGCATTCCGCACCGGAAGCAGACGTACGCACCGCAGTCTGCGCAGAAACACTCCTCCACCTCGCGCGGGTGTTTCGCGCATTTCAGTCGCCGTTTAGCCGCGACCCTACCGGAAGAGACTTCCGTTGCCGGGACAACGGTATGGCGAGGCGATGACGTCACGAACCATTCGTCATGCGCCTCCTGGCACGACCCGCACAGGAATTCCCTGCACGAATGACAGTAGATCACCGCACATCGTTTCTCGTCCGATTCACATTTGGTACACACCTGAGGCTGGCTCTTGACATCTTCCGAGAGCGACTTCAAGGCACAGCTCGTCTGCAGCCCCTCTAGCCCGCCCTCTTCGGCCGCCAGGTCCGTGGTCTCTCCGCAAACGAGGCAGGAGATCGCGTCTTTGATGTCCGTGTAATGGAGGACTTGCTCCAGGCAGCCCCTGCAGTAGGTGTGTGAGCAGGACAGGATCTTCGGCTCGCTGAAGATGTCTCGACAGATCGGGCACTCCAGCTTCCGGGTGTCAACCTGCTGCAGCTCACATACAGCATCCGTTGCCATGGTGATGAAATTAACCACTGAGGAGGAGAAAATACGCATACGACTCTTGTTTGGCAGACATAATGACAGAAGAGTGATATAATCAGGCAGATTCTCTCTCTCTCTCTCTCTCTCTCTCTCTCTCCCTCTCTATCTTGTTCGTCCTCCTTTTTTTTGCACCCCCTCTCCCACCCTCCTCCTTTACCCTCCTTACAGTCTATCTACGTCTCCCTTCTGTAGCTCCCCCTTCTCTCTCTCTCTCTGTTTACCTATCTATCTGTTTCTCCCTTTCTCTTTCCTTCTCTCCCCCCCCCCTCATTATCCCTCTCATTCTCAGTCTCCCTCTCCCTGTCTCTCTCCCCCCCCTCTCTCTCTCTCTCTCTCTCTCTCTCTCCCTCTGTCTCTATCTATCACCCTCTCTCCCAGTCTACCCCCCTCTCTATCTCTATTTCTCCCCGCCCCCTTCCTTTTCCATCCCCCTTCTATATCCAGATACTCAATTATGATAACGTACACTACAACGCGTAGATTTGTATGCATGATCAGTTCATCACAGTCCTTGACCAATGATTTTTATGCCATTGTACTTACGTTAAATATGTCACGATTAGCCTACATGGCGATATTTCAATTTTTCAGCGATACACTCAAATAGTACGGGCAACATGTTTTAAGTGTGCATTGATACGAAACGATATAATACATTGGGACTTACCACAAATGTCATCAACGTGTTGCCGGCGGTCAATACGGTCAATGTGAGTTCACTTTATGTCGGTCCAACTACGTAATCATTGCAAATTGACTCTAAACTAAGAACTCTCAAATTACACTGTGTTAATACTATGTACAGACAGCACACCCAGCAGTCGTGCTTGACGTACTGTACGTACGTACACGGCGACGGGTGACATTGAGCCGATGTCTCTGACTCTTATGCGGTTTTCCCCCACTTCTTTCATTTTGAAGTCTTATTTTGGGGTAGACCTCGGAGAGAATGTTCAGGTCACGCGATTACGTGGGTATGTTACTTCCGGCTGGGAAAACCGGGATACATGAGAGTACTTGCAGGACTTGGGGTGCTGGGGATGTTTGATGTGATTTTCATTTTCCTTCTTCTTCTTCTTCTTCTTCTTCTTCTTCTTCTTCTTCTTCTTCTTCTTCTTCTTCTTCTTCTTCTTTATCTTCTTCTTCTTCTTCTTCTTCTTTATCTTCTTCTTCTTCTTCTTCTTCTTCTTCTTCTTCTTCTTCTTCTTCTTCTTCTTCCCCTTCTTCTTTTTTCTTTACTTCCTCTTCTTCTCCTTCCTTTTTCCGCTTCTCCTCCTCCATTTTCTTATCCCCTTTCTTCTTTTTTCCTTCTCTCCTTTTTCCCCCTCTCTCCCACCCAACCTCGATCCACTTCGCTTCATTTCGTTACGCTCTCCTCATCTTTTATCGCCATATTGTTTGTCAAACATTGTCCACCTCCTTTCTCCTTTTTCTCCTCATTATTCTCCGCTCATTCTTTTCATCAACATCATCTTCTTCTATTTCTTCATATTATTCTTCTCCTTCTTCTTCTTCATCATCATCATCATCATCATCATCATCATCATCATCATCATCATCATCATCACCGTCATTCTCATCATCTCCTCTTTCCTTTATCGTCCCCTCCATTTTAATTTTCGCTCCTCTTTTCACTTTCTCCTTCTTCTCCTTTATTTCTTTATCTCCTTCTCCTTGCTCCTCCTCCCGCCCCCTCCCCCAATTCACTTCCTAAAATACAATCGTGTTCATTACATCATATTCTTTTTTCAATTGTACATTTTTCTCGAAATGAATGTGTCCGTTCAAATGTACAGTTAAAGATTTCATTCAAAGTATACAGTGTATTTTAACCAAAAATCCATCAAGTTTTGCAGCTGAGCGTTTATCGTATATACATGATTGATATACATGGATTCATAAACTTAACTGATTTGATTCAATCAACTTAATTTGTATTACGTATGACGACATTATGAGTAATTCTGTAACTTTTCAACAGCAATAGCAGAATTATCGAGTGCGTGTTTACAATGAGTTATCACTGAAAGTGGTTTAGCAGTGTCCCCCGCGTCTGCAGTCTCCTAACTAACTACCGCTCGTGTATTTTTAAACATCTGCCGGCGACTTCCGATGCGTGCATCCGAACTTAGGGGATACAGCCGGAAATCGCAGAGGCTCACGGGTAATCGAGGAGTCTTCGCTTTTAAAATGGCGATCGGGTAGATGAGATCTAGTGTGTAGGACGTGCCACGTCCGAAAGCTCAACTCTCAGAACAGGTGAAACGACACGAAAGTTAGCTTGCAACGTGCTCTTCTTTTCTTGAACCTGATTTGCTCATGTCTAAGTATACACCGTGCAACAACTCCATAGCTGTTTCATGTGTTTTTGTTAAACCTGGTGTTCTTGTACAATTAGCCTTTCTTAATTCTCCTTTTTGTATGATTTTCCCTGATTTTATATGTTTTGTTTTTTGTTTTATGTATTCCATTCTTTCTCCCTTCCATTTTCTTCACTGTTTTTCCTTCGTATTTCCATGGACCCTTCGTGGTAGGGTCCATGGTATTTCCAAGTCTCTCCGCCTTCCTTTCTTTCCACATTTCTCTCATTCTCTTTTTCCTTTCTTCCTCACTCGCCCTCTCTCTTTCTCTCTCTCTCTCTCTCTCTCTCTCTCTCTCTCTCTCTCTTTATCTGCCCTATAATATCACAGTGCTCACACACTTGGAATAACAGACATACAACCTAACTCAACTGCTGAAAATAACTTTCCATGCGACCGACCGCTCCCTTTCTTTAAAGCTAGAGAGAAACATAATAATTACATTGAGAGCTCTGGCCTTCAGGTATGGAGCGTTTATTCAATTGCAAAATCAGATCAAAGGAATCTTACCAATACTAGCTGTTCTTCGACAAGAGATCTGACCCCTTATTATACTTCATATTAACTGTTAAGATATATACATTGAAAATCATCGATTTAATTTGTGTGATTAGAGGCGATTCGTTGTAGTTCAAGAGTTAATTTGTCACGTTTGGAAATGTGTCCTTGTTGTGACCTCTGCGCACTCGTATGCACTTCCAAATCATTATTTGCTCTTCACATACTTAGTCATAACAATAAGTGAAGTTGTATTTCAATTCCAGTTTCAAGGGAGCATACGTCGCATTGTATAAGTTACTTCGTGGCAATGAATATTGACTTGAATTTTTGTTTTATTACATTTATTTATTTAATCAGGGCGTACTCGCCATAGCACAATGCTCTTCTCCCGTGAGTCAAACAGATAAATTCAAGTCCATGTTAGAAACATGCATCTTCATCAAATAGAGACAAATTCCTTTGAATCAAAATTATGTATATGGCTGCCCACTTCCTTTTTCCTATATTCATCTATATTTTCAGCAAAAAAAAAAAAACCTTTGTGGTGACATGCTGAGTGTCATAGGTGTGATTTGTAACCATCACTGCACGTAAAACACATAGCGAGCCTTTTGTTTGTTGCATAAGGCAGTAATAGGAATTGTATAGTTTAAAGGGATACTTCACGCCGACATTATTTTTGTTTCAATAAAAGCAGACACATGAAAGAAATTTATTAGTGAAGGTTTAATTGAAATCCGACAAAGGATAAGAAAGTTAGGATCTTTTAAAGATCATAACAACACCGGCTTTTTTTTGTGTAAAATGTGCATTTTCTCAAAAAAATATATGCTTCCTTGTACCTATCCATTTAACACATCATCAGAAATAGGTTTTACACACATACCTGAATGTAAAAAACAACAAAAACATTCCGTTGTCAAAAACAGAAAAAGAGCAATCGATGTAATTATGTGTACACAACGTATGGGAGAGCACCTCGCACGTGACGTAACAAAATTTACATCTCAATATCTAATTACGTTCTTTTCCTTTGACCAATTTTCGTCAAACCTTCACTAATATGTTACTTTCATGTTCCTGCTTTAATTGAACCTAACTTACTTTCAGTGTGAATTATCCCTTTAAGAGCCTTGATCAGTGAGACAGCGATCTTGCAGTATGGTATTGTAAGGATAGAACAAGATCCAGACGGCATACCTGTTTCGACTATGGGAGGGGACGTCTCCCCTATCTCGAAAACATTGCCCCACCCTTCCTTGTCGTCATACAAGCCATTTCTGCACGTCAGGAGCTATTGTGGTACATGTGGATGCATACCTAATCATTGCGACAGATTACTTGCCATAGATTAGCACATACGCGTACGAGGAAATGATTGTATGATGGGAGATACAGAGGATGAAAGATTCGTGTCTGTCACAATTTGCCCACTGTGAACATGTGGGAATTTGTATACGGGTGTTATTACAGTTCTTTTGTAAGACTAGCGATGCATTTTGTTGTGTTTTTTGCTGCGTTTTTAATTTCAAAGGGACTGGGTGGTTGTTAGGCTAGTGTTTATAAAGAAAGGGAATTTTAAATTTACAACATCATGGTGTTGATTATGGTTTTAAGTAGTTACTCTCTGTAGGTGAATTAAGAAAAATAATCACTATACGGTAATGATCATGATGATAAAATGTCCCACGGTTTGAAATTATAACAAAGTCTAAATCATCAATTAACCCTGCAAATCACCCCCCTCCCTACACACCCAAACACCAACATACCCTTCCCTCCTCTCTCTCCATTCACCATCAAGAACAGCATTTTTATTTAAGACATCTTTTTTATTTAAAAAATGGACACAAATGACAGCATTAGAAATCACCGAAGTTATAAACAGGGAGGGTTTTTATTATTGAAAGCGAGGGCTAATTATGAAACCATCTTTCCTTGATTAACAAAGTTGTAAAATGCCTGGCAATGACAAAGCAATTCTGCGTGACCTGAGCTTCAGGTCACGTGACTTGATGCGTTTTTTTTTTCATTAGTTTTGTGTCCAAACTGAATCATCTAATTCCCTTACGCAGTGCAATTTGAAATCCCAATTTTGTGTCGATTGTTGGGATTGTAATGGTTGTTTTGATTTTTAATAGCTGTCAGCTATATTGCTGGCAATTGTTGCTAAACTTATCACGTCTTTAATTATTGCAAATATTTTCCTTTTACTTCTATAAATCATGTTTTTGACGCATTAAACTGCGCAGATTACCTGTATGTCTCTAGGGGTAGGTTATGGTTAGTGTTAGGGCTAGGTTCTTATCATAATTTGGGATACGAAAACACATTTGCGTCACATGTTTGCTAATTCTGAATTGTGAATATGCATTTTCTTGTTCTTTGCACACTCCACAGCGGTGATGCTTGCAGTGATGACGATATCAGCAGTCTAAATAAACGATGAGGGCGCTAAAATAGTAAAGCATTCTCGCAAAACTTATGTTTGAGTGCTTTCCTTTCAATTCTTGGTAATGAAGTTCTCGAATCATCAAAAGCAATTCTTGGCATGTTCGCCGAAGACTGCCCGCCGTCGGCAATACTTTTTTTTTTTTACTTTGATTCCTAGATGAAGTTGTTTGCCGTGTCAACAACTCTTCCTCCTCTCCTTCATCTCACATGTCATCGGAATCATTAAGCCCATCTCCGGTACTTACAACAACCACGCAAGAGGATTGGTAAAATAAATTGCGAACCAAAAAAAAAAAGAGGGCTCGCGATTAACAAAACACGTAAGTCTGACTCGCTCTGGCTTATCACACCCATTGCTGTGACACGTCGCTGGGATTTAAGCCTTTAAATCTCGAGGAGGAAGTGCATACAACCGTTCTTTCGTCACTTTCTAGTCGTGTTTTATGATCAAATAAGTTTTTTTTTTCTCGAGATAAGGACAAGGCCCATGAATGCTTAGCATGCTTACCCCGTCCTGTGTTAGACCAAGTGCTGCTCTATGGGATGTGTGTATTTAACTGGTGAAAAAGAGACATACACGGCACTTAAAGATTTAAGAAGGATAGTTTTCATTTTCTTCGCCGTAAAATTCTCATCACTCGATTATTGTGTGGGATGTTAGCAGAGATGGGGATATTTTCCCCTAAAAGATTATAAATTATTTCAGCAAAACATGTAAAATGACTAATTACGAATTGATAACGGTCGTCGAATTAAATGATTCTGCATAATACCGAATGTTTTCATGCAAAGTGGTTGGTATGCCTTTAAAGATGGCCCGTCCCTGTTACAAACATCCGCAAACTTCATGAAAGTTTGCACATATTTAGCACGTATCTTTGGGATACCAACTGTGAAATTTTAAGGTCAGAGGTACTATAACTCCCGTAGAATAAATGAAAATCTAACACTGAGATTTTATTCAAATTGATTGCCGACCGTTGACTTTTCGAAATTCGAATTCGAAATTCTATCAATTTTTTCCTCAAAACCGAATAGCACGCTTTGTCGATTCCAGAGAAAGGTGACACAGCTTTTCTCTCTCAAATGATGACAAAGTCAGGGAACTTCCAGAATTTGGTCTGCAAAAGGGACGGGCTACCTTTAATCCTTAGCTTTTTAGATTGTGGATTATTATATCGATTGTTATATCGAATGCCATAGAGGAACAGTTCGTCTAGCACACAAAGGGTTAATAACATTGCATTCTCGAGATCTTCAACTCCACTTTTTGATTTGCTCTTGACATGGAAGTTGCAACGGTTTAACAGCGCCGTGACTATTCGAGACGTTCCGATGTGCTCATTAACCCTTTTTGCGCCATTGATGCATATTTGAGCCCGTAATACACACAAATCTCATATAGTAGGCCTTGATTAATCATAATGACAACACATTTACCAAGACAAAGGGAAGATTTGACACGTTTGCAAGCACGTGAATGAAAATTCAAAGAAACGTAATACATATTTAGTAACCATTCCTTGTTTAATATGGTCATCTTTTGTTAACACAATCATGACCTCATTGTATGTACATACATAATAAAGAATATAATTATGAGTGATAATACATAACATTTTCATTTATACCCGAATAATCAATTACATTAAAGGAGCGTGCATCTGCATGCGATATGATTCTTGTAGTTACAAAATTTTTCGCTATTTCAGAATCTTTCATACTATCCCTCTCCCTCTCTCCCTTTACCATTTCCTCTAATTGTCTCTCTCTCTCTCTCTCTCTCTCTCTCTCTCTCTATCTCTCTCTCTCGCTCTCCCATAACACACATGTGCGCACACAATAAATCTTACTACATAACAGGTCTTCACCAGTTAGCGTGATATACAAAACACAACATCTCATGCAGCGAAGATGCATATGCAATCGTAACAACATTTGGTATATATGCAACGAACTCGTCCACAGTAATCTAATAGATGGTGGAAAAAATATAACACTGTCTTGTTAACCCTTGCATTCCCATGCCTTAAAAACCTCATCGGCTTAACTACACATCTCTCCATGCCAACGGCAATGATAGGGTTAGGAAAGCTTGCATTGGTAGGTCAGCATAGATTGCATAATACATTTACCCGTGAAGAAAGACATAAAGCTCTGAAAGACCACTTTCGTTATCTCTAAAAAAAACCAATATGTTATAAAGCGCATGCCCTTGCAATACATAATATGACATTAAAAAGAAACTTCATATAATCAAACGATTACACTTTTATATATTTCTATAAAATATATTGTTTTTTCCCGAATATATACAAAACATACACTTTGGGGCTAATACAGTACGCTGAAATTAGCGAAATGTGTCAGCTCTTTGCAATTAAAGCCTTATTATTAGTATGAAAGATGTGAAACAGTAACGCGCAAGCACAATGAATATAAAACAATTCAACATGCAACACCAATTATAAAACATCAGTAATATAACGACTGTATAATGATGTGCATGTTGTACTTAGAAACTCCACGTGGATACTTTCGTTAGTCACAAATTGTACTAATCGAAAATATGTCATTGAATTGACACAAAACATCATGATATCATTATAAAATGTGTACCTCTCAAATACAAACATCGAAAATTACTCAGCCTGATTATATATTCTCCAACTGAAAGCACAACAATGAAATATACGTAGCTGCATATTTGTTTACACAATGTATACAATATTACTGTCACAACGATATCATCAATAAATGTGAATGTCTCTAATTTTTTTACACGTGTTCCAACAATTCCACATATCTGCTTTCATGTCATACGGTATCAACTAAATTCTAAATATATCATTGAGTCGAACAGTTAAGTCGACAAACTCGAATTCAATTCAGAATACACTTAAACATCTATTTATTCATTTTATAAAATATTAAAATATACATCACATTCGGTTAATAATAACGAGCACATCGCAGCATATCATACGAATTTTCAATTATTTCAATGTCGTTTCAAAATGTAGGTCAAAGGAGGCCTAACTCGACTAAATAGGAGAGTAACATATAAGCCTGCTAGACAAGGTATAGGTAGCTAATTTGCCAAGGCCGGTTTAATGTGTGTGTGCATAATTGAAGGATGATTTGCACTTATCATCGCGTTATCTTCTACAAACATGGCATGAATCTTGGCCCGTGGCAGTGAACGGGGTAATCCCTCTGTTTGATCTCTATGATCTAGGCACTTTTCATTCTAATCAGGTCTTCGGTGATGCAAGTACCTCATCCCGCCCCATCAAATCTAATTATCCAAACTGAAGTGGGACATGCAACAGATCTTCAAGATTGATATCCAAGTTCGCACAATATTGCGTGGAACATGCCTAATCATTGCTTGCTGTAGTAATATTGTTTGCACTTGAAAAGAAAAGAATATCGTCTATATTTTGCTGCGGGCAAATTTCAACTGCTCCATTTTTCTCACCAACGTAAATAAGGCACACAATTGTCATTATTTAACTTTAGGGAAAAGAAAACGTTTCTTTGCTTGGACGTCTATCGACTTTCCCTGAAACATTCTATCCAGCTCAGAAAAATGGAATGTCACCTTTTGTTATGGAAATGAAATTATTTTTTGGAAGGACTTTAAAATCCGGTCAGAAAAAAAAGGAAAAAAGAGAGAATAATTTGATTCCGGTTTATGGTAGCCCCATAACGCTTGGAGATAAGAGAAAGCTATAGAATTGTGTACACGAATATATAAGTCAATACATAATGTCTATATGATCATTACAAAACATGTTTTTTGTGAAGGAGGATATCCCTATTTTATGAGATAACCCGTCACTTACAGCCTTACAGTGCAATTTCCCTGAAGTTCCCTGATGCTTGGCTACACACGACCTAGCCGTGCGGATCAGGACTCCTTGCCGTTAGCCATTAATAACTTCTGGAAGACGTAGAGCCTCTCCGGAGTGCAGAAGGCGATCTCCCCGGACGAGAACTCCTGGAGGTAATACCACTGTCGAGACTTGGGTTGCTCTATTTTGTGCCCGACGACGAGGGACTGGACGAACTGCAGGCCGTCGGTGTACCGATCGATGTCGACAGACTTCTCCTTGTGGTTGATCCAGGCGATGAGGACAGAGCCGTCGCGACAGACGCACGGATAGGCGGATGACGTGGTGCCATTCCTGGTGACAAACGCCCTCTGCGTTCCGGACGCGTCCACAACCCGGATGGACTTCATCCCGCATTTGATGACGAGACGACCAGTAGGATTGAGCAGCGCGAAGATCTGGTTGGGTTCATATCCGGGACACGCAATCTCCCGGACCGGCTTCCCGCCAGTATGGGCGAACACCTGGATCTTCTTGGCCTTCCGGTAGCTGACGTAGATCTGGTCGTCTGCGTCGACTGCGAGACTGCTGATTCCGCCCTCGGCATAGCTCAGGGTCAGGAAGCGCGCTTCGCCCTTCTCGCATTTTGTGTTGTACACCGACAGGTGGTTTTTAATGTCAAGCACGACGTACTTCCCGGTGGAGAGGACTCCAACTTCCCGGATCAAGACGCCCTTGAGGATACTCTCCTGCAGTTTCCCTTCCCTTGACACGATCTCGATACCTCCCTGGCAGCACCCGATGGCCAGACGTCCATTCGGCATGGCCGCCATGGCGTTCATGCTGTTGGTGCTGCTCAGTTCCTTCTCTCCAACCACTGACCATCCAACCTCCTGGATATCCCCCAGCTCTAGCTCATCCTTCCCGACATTCCTCTCGAAGGTGATCGACTCGCCCTTCTTGGTGGACGTCCACAGCTTCTCGTAGTCTGGACCCTCTGCATTCAGGATGCCCTCCAGAGACTGGCACAGCGTGTCGTGAACCGCCAGGGACTCCTCCTCCACGGGCACCTTCGCGCCGTTCCCGACCAGATCGTGCGCCGTCTTGATGCGGGAGATTTGCTTGTGACCCGCGTTCTTCATGTCCAACAGCTCTGCCTTGACCTCATAAATTCTCTCTTCAGCCTTTTCCTTCAAAAAGTCCTTCCTCTTGGCTAGCTTTTGAATGGATTCCTCGTAAGCCTTGTCGATCTGGTTGTTGATCTGCTGCAGAACGTCCTTAAGCCTCCCGCGCTGCTCGTCCACGGAGTCGATGTATTTCTTGATGAACTCTGTCTTGACGTTGGCTTTTGATCCCAGATCCTCGATCTTCTTCTTCATGACGTCCTCGTGCTCCGTCGCCTCCAGGATGCGATGTCCCTCTCGGCCGTGCTCCAGCATCCCGCACCGGAAGCACACGTACTTCCGGCAGTCGGCGCAGAAGCACTCCTCGTCCTCCTTCGGGTGCTTCTTGCACTTGCTGCGTCTCCTGGGAGAGATCTTCCCCGAAGAGATGTCCTTGACGCACACCAGCGGGTGGTCGGTGGCGCTGAACCACTGCGCGTGGGCCTTCTTGCAGGTGTCGCAGAGGTACTTCCCGCAGGCCTGGCAGAACACCACGGCTTCCTTGCTCTCCCCGGACTCGCAGCGCGTACAGGCCTGCTGCTGGTTCTCCACATCCTCCACCAGGGATTTCAGCGCCGTGCTCGTCCGCAGCTGCCCGACGCCGCCGCCGTTGACCGAGGTCACATCCCGGCAGACCGGACAGGGCAGCGTCTGGTCATCGCTGGTCTGGCTGAGAAGCAGGTACTCCAGGCAACCCTTGCAGTAGGTGTGAGAGCAGGACAGGATCTTGGGTTCCTTGAAGATGTTAAGGCAGATAGGACACTCCAGACTCTGCGCGTTCACCTGCTTGTATTTCTTATCCATGGTGGCAGATCTGAAAAGAGACAAAAATAATTCCCAGGGGGTAAATGAAGAGTGAAACAACGACATAACCAATGACAACACATGAATGGTGTCTCATCGCATACCAAACAAATAGGGAAAGATAAATTGCAAATGTATTCCATGGCAACTACCCAAAACACTGCATGTTTATACGTGTGTTTTCATCAAAATATTGCGGGCATATGATTTATATTTTTGCCATAGTTTGAACGAAAATCTCATTTTGCTGACCATAATTGCGCAGAAGAGCGAAACTATTCGTAAAGTGCACAGGGGAAATGCTACAACAAGAGAAGTGAACTCTAGTAACTCGTTATCGGCCATTGATGCATTTTGCACTGGTTATACACACCATTTCCATAGGGCAGTATGAAGTCTGGCAGAGAAGGAGTTAAAACACGCGTCATACCAGATTAGCATGACGTAAGCTCCAAGATGCGTCACCAGTGTCATGATTGTAAGTGAAGATTGAGGGTTGGGCAAGTGTGGGGATGGGGGTAGGGTGTGCTTTATAAATGTGGTTGGCTCGCACGAATACAGCTACAGCTCTGTCATCAAATATCATGCATTGTCGAAGAAATTTTGATTTAAAGGCATTTTCTACGTTTCAAGATGCCTAAACTTGTCAACTAAAAATGAAGATGAACGGCACACCTGCCTCTGATGTAATAATCGTCACCGCCAAATGCAAATGCAAATTATCCAGGTGTCATTAGAGAACAGGTGCGCATGTCGTTATGTAACGCACATCTGAAATTAAATACTGGTTAAATCGACCTGGCTTACTCGCCTCTTTTCTTGGGCAGTGCTTTGGTGAGTGTACTATATTAGTCCAGGATTAAGAAACGCGCCGATGTGTCATTTAAACCAAGGGGTGGTAGTGGCCAAGAAAACGTGACTCGTCATCATGGGACAACTATTCTGCCGTGACCACAAGGCCGATTCTCATTTCATCTCAGGTGGAGGATTCGTCTCAAATCAATAAAGCACTTGGAGTTAAACTCGACTGATCCCTTTGACGCCAGCAGGCCGTGCCTACTGCAGTTACGGGTGCTGTGACCATTGACACAACTATACCTTGCCTTAAAAATGTCCCACTCTTTTAGTGCCATGCAAAAATAATGTGGCTCTATCGGACTGATCTATATGTATTACTTACGAGTAAAATCATACGTAGCTCATAAAGAGTTGACCTTACAAGGAAATATCGGAACAAAATGATTGCGCTTGGTCTGCCAGTTCACGCCGACATTTTTGTTCAATTATGACTTGGATAATATCGAGGTTGTAAATCATTCAGTTCGTTTGGATTCCGGAAGACACGCAATCAGCAATGACTCCCTTCGCTTAGCTTAATGGGCGAATTTTCTTTCAATGGAAACGGAAATGCCACTGTCAAGGGGATTAGAGTTTACGTTGAGAACCAGGCTGCCAAGTCGTAATGAACGGCCGTTTGCGTATTACTAACAAACGGAAGGACGTGACACCTCGCTCTAACTCTAGTAGCAATGATGTCTTACTTTAGGCAAGGATGTTTAAAGAAATGGACATCCATCCCTTTATTCATGATCAACGGCTGCTATCTATATTACAATGCATATACGATTGCGTCATGCCCACCTAGATTTAACAATATATCAAGCATATGCCCCCAAGAAAACACACATTTTAATTTTCGCTGGTGAACTGGAAGCTTGGTCATGTAGTGTTTCAAATGCGATTTTCCCTCGAATAAATCGTTGTAGACGCGTCGTTAACATGGTTAGTATTCCATCAACTAAAGCTGCAACTGTGCAAGCATTTAGGGTAATTATATTTCTCCGTTTTTGTTTATGTGCCAAATCTAAGCAAAATTCACCCAGTCTGTCGGTGGCATCGAAATGGGATCAAAGAATAAAAGCTATGTTTGCCTTCCTGTGTTACTCGAAGGAGAGTCGATGGATTCGCATTGATTAAACGGCTGATGGTGCTCAATACACAGATACGAGCTAAACATCCTTGGTTTAGGTTGCAGGAGACGGGAGATCCGCACGCGTTTCATTATCCAACTATTTTTATGTTTCATTTTCTTTTTCTATTATCAACGATATGTTTCAGTTAGCGTTATCACTTTGATAACATGCTTTGTTTTATATGATACACGTCACACAAAATGCGAAAAAGTGTGTTTAGAAAATGAGTAAAACCGAGTGAAAATATAAAATGGTGTCAGCTGGTTTGAATTGATTCAACTCGTTTCAACTGGATATATTTGGATTCGACTGGGCACATAAAACTATACTAGTTAAAATTAATATGTTTTCAGTTCAAGTCGAATGGTTACATCTGGAAAGCAAGGCCCTGTTTTATGAAGATTTGTGATTGATCTCAACTTAACTTGCAATCGATTCAGATCAATTGCAACTCGTTATAAGACGGGGCCCAGTTAAAGTTTTACTTTCATATAAACATAAAATGGACTCGTTTAAATGCTGGTGCCTTCGCGATGCAGTAATTGTACGCTTGCCCCACGACGGTAGAAAAATGTGTGTTAGCACTTCGTGATTTGTCAGGGGACCACGCATCAAGTCAACTTCTGACGTGCTCTGAAAAGGGGAGGGGTCGTGGGTTATCAGCCCCCTCCCCTGCCGCCCCCATCCCCGATCACCAGATTAATAGCATAATATCATGAATAAGAATGTGCCCCCCCCCCCCATTTTTTATAGATACTTTACAAGATATTCGTTTTTTGTGTGTGTTTTTTTTTACTATTGTCAAACTGCGCGATGTCTTTTCTTCAACAGATAGCCTAGATCATCCACGGAGTGACGCATTTGTCATGTTTATGATGCCAATTTGCTGATAGGGTTTGATTGGTAGCACTGAACTAAAACAGTGGTATAGTTCGGTGATTGGTAGCCGTGATGTTTGTTTTCTTCGCCACCTGCGACCTTCTGCCTGAGTTTAATACTGAGCGAGATGTCACGCGGACGGCCCAAGAGACATGTCGTAGAGGAAGACATTTGTCAGCGAGTGACGCTCCGCACCCACGAGAGAAAATAGAAACTAGATAGTATGTAGATGGGGGGGGGGGGGGGAGAGATATGGGGAAGATTAGGTGTGGTCTCACTACTGTGTCCACGATCCAGTCAAACAATTGTTTATTTCAGCTCTCGATGCGCCATTTGTGAATTTATCTAAAAGTAATACACTAAAATGCCATAGAACTTCATTTTGTCTGGCACGCGAAAAGGTTTAATGGTAGGGCCTATCATGCCTATAGGGAAGCAGTGCTAATGAAGAATTGTTCCTCCGTCATCATTAAGTCCAGATTTTGTTTAAAACTTTACCATTTTGAGATGATATCTTCCAGGTATGTCCTGAACTCAAACAAAAATTGAGATCCATTTTCATGATCAACGGCGTTTCATCGATTTCGGATTTACTATTAGTCTATACTTCCCCTTACTTTTAGCTGTCAAGTTAACTCTTTTTGGGTCACATGTGCATTCAGTCGCAGAGAGTGGACTTACGTTATTTACAATGTTGGTTAAGCTTTCTACATGTACTTAACGTGGATTATGTGCACGGAAAGCCAAATAAAACAACACAAACATCATTATTGATTCGATATACATGTAATTGTCCTTCGAATCACTATGGTATATTGAGTTTATCCACATAATAATTGCAGTAAATAATCAAAATCACATACTGCTGTGATTCTGTGATGACAATCAATGATTTTGTGGCAGCATCTGATGATTTATTTTGTCTAAGTTTAGTACACGGTCTAAGTTAAATCACCCTTTTGAATACTGGCCGGAGTTAATGCACCACTTGTTCACCCTTTGAAGCAGCAAGTACATACAGCAATACAACCCAAAAGAGCAGCATTTTCATCAAACTTTATAATGCAATGTGATACATCATAATGCACGGACTCTGCTCAGTGCTTTACGCAAATGGAGCATGAGTTTAAATTTGTGCTTCTTCAAACTTTTGTTTTGCCTGTTTGGAAGAGATTTATGACACGTAATTTACAGATTATAATCGCATCAGGTTCCCTGATAAATTTTTGTTTATAGAAGCAGGGCCCCATCTTGAAAAGAATTGTGATAAATCTTAAACGATCACAGATCCAATTCCTGTATCTTATAGGTCTATATATAGTTACGATTAATATTAATCGCAAGTCGAGTTGCGATTCATCTTTATAAGACAGGCCCAAGGTTCAATAATTGGTGCCATCGCCGCATTGAACGTGTTAAATGTTTGAATATGCCAATCGGTAATTGATCATGATTAAAATAGCTTTTCGATATAGATTGATTCTCGCAGGGCCGGAAGATTAAATATCATTGATCAAACCCTGACAACAACGTTAAAAATGAAATGAAAAATTACAAGAAAAATTTGGTTTTGTAATTAGTTTGTAAAATGCTATGAAGAAAGGTTAGGGCGATTAAAATACAAAAACAAGAATAAATTGGTAAAGAGATAGGGTAAGAGCATTGTTTTGGCTTTGGTCGTGGTAGAAAATGTATTTAAAAATGTATATGTGCGAGATGAACGTCACAAACTATTAATTGCTCTTTGATCATGTTAGTGGTTTAGGTGATCGTCCGTTTGTATAAACTTCTCAACTTTGCATCAAGTTCTTTTTCGATACTATCTCCTCTCCCTCGTCCAAATTTTATGCCCCTCTTCTTCTCCTCTTACCATCTTCGTTTCAGCCATGTGATCGACAGTTCTTCTGCACTCTAGCGCATCCTTAAAATGGCAATTACGGTTGATCACACCATCTTAATTAACGTGTGTTTTCTCTTATAGTGCTGAACGATAATGGTTTGCGC
Source organism: Arbacia lixula (assembly GCA_963669155.1). Taxonomy (NCBI): domain Eukaryota; kingdom Metazoa; phylum Echinodermata; class Echinoidea; order Arbacioida; family Arbaciidae; genus Arbacia; species Arbacia lixula. The sequence continues at coordinate 13,009,287 of OZ022583.1, forward strand.
GTGGTCACCGACGGTACACTTGCCTAAAAACACCCAGAAAACTTTAAGAACTGATTTAAGTCTTCCCAGGATTTAAGAATAAATGAAGTGGGGGAGGGGGAGATAGAAAAGGGGGATACTGAAGGAACATACTTACCAAAATCAGACAAGATCCCTCCAGTTATTAAACCAACGACGAGAATAACAACTGCGCGGTCACGATGCAACACAAACCACGATGAGCCGCGCGTCTCGCTGCACCAACAAAAAAACCTCTAAAATCTGTCTTCACTGATCAACTCCAACACGCACGTTTGGCGAAGAGACAGAAAAAAACCCGGGTTGGCGCTGCTAGATCCCCACTGCCAGATGCAAGTGATGTTGCAGGAGTTTGGTCGGGACTGGCTGATAGGCGAGGAGTTGATCGGAAGCATTCGTGGAGTGCAGTCTCACCACCCCTAAGCATGCCTATAGCGGTTAGGAATGAGTGAGGCAGAGGAAATCGGTTAAATCGCCCTTCCCTCGCAATCAGCCTGCGATGAGGGTGACATGAAATCAGCCCCGCCCCCCCCCATATCTGTCTCCCCCCTCCCCCTCTCCCCCTCTCCCCTGTCTCCCCCCCCCCCCTTCTCTCTCTCTCTCTCTCTCTCTCTCTGCCTCTCTCTCTCTCTCTCTCTCTCTCTCTCTCTCTCTCTCTCCCTCACTCTCTATTTACCTTTCTCTTTATTTCAATATATCTCTCAATATCTCACTATTACTCGCTCCCTCTCTTCCTGTCGCTCATTTTTCAATCCACTTACTCTCTACCCCCTCTCTCTTTCTTTAAATCTATTTACATGCATCTCTCCATCTTACACTCACTCATTCTGTGTCTTATTCTCTCTTTCTCCCCTTCTCTTCTTTATTCTCTCTCTCACTCACTCATTTTTCCTATTTCACTCTTTTTGTCTTTATTTCTCTCTAGCCCCCCCCCCCCTCCATACCCTCCGTCAATCTTTCTATATCTCCATCTCTCTCCCCCCCCCCCCCTCTTTCTCTCCTTGTCTCTTCTCTCTCTCTCTCTCTCTCTCTCTCTCTCTCTCTCTCTCTCTGCCGTCTTTGTATCCCTCGCTCTATCTATATATGTATATTTTCCCGACTTCTTTACCCCCCCCCCTCCCCCTATCGCCTATCGCTGAACCATACGGGACGAGCCCGGCTTCACTGCTACGTACTAGTACCTGTCACGGCACAGCCATCCGGCCAGTCTTTGAGCCTCTCATCGACGGAGAGGATTCGGCAGGCTCCCGAAATAGAAACCTGTCGGAGCGTTCGCGTCGGTTTTTTAATGCGATGGAAGCACTTCCTATTGTAGAGGATGCGCGGCAATCAAGTCAGAAAGTCTCCTCCGATTATCCTCGACACTTATTTTTAGAAACCTTGGGATCAATGAGCAGTCATGGCCGTGAATGTGGCTGCGAGACACGTAACATTGTGTTAAGATGGGGGTGGAGTCGTCGCCCCCCCCCCTCCCTCTCCCTCCTCATCTCCCCCCTCAGCCCTTCCTACACCAACCCCATCCCGTCGTCATCCATCCAAACTTCTAGCAAAAACAGATTTGTCAATGCACGTCATCAGATGTCATTACATGATATGAAGTTGTTGACGTTACTGTTGATTTTACTGTGTTGTGTCTTTTCCGTTGAATTTGTTCAAAATGTTGATATGTTTTGTATTGATCTATTATTGTCGTTGTTATCACATTTTGGTATTGTAATGTATATTTTTTCATCTGTCAGGGCCCTCAGTGACAGCAGAGACCACCCTGCTGAAATAAAACTGGAAATGAAGAAATAAATAAATAAAGATATATAATAGGGCATCATGATTATTCACCAAATCGATAAGACATTCATCAAGTTTGACCCTGTCAGTCCCATAGGCGATAAACTGCGTTGTAGTTGACATGGACTATGATCGTTTGGTGCTGATAAAGTTAACAGTGTACAGTGAAAGTGTTATCGGGTGTCGCTGGTGAAATACAGACACTTTCGTGAAGAAACCAGTGTTCAAACTGCGCATGGGTGGTGTAGCCAGCCAGTACCGACACCCCCCCCCCCCCACACACACACACACACACAGACACAAACTTCCTCCCTAAGAAAAGTACACAACCAACATTCCCGTCAGTCTTTTGGATCCTTTTTCTCAGGAAACTTGTTTACAATGTATACTCTTTTCACTTCGCACATGCATATGGAAAGCATAATTGTGGAAAATCCAAGCACTGTTTTATCTCGTTTCTCGGAGAATCCAGATTGACTGCCAGTAAGATGACGCCCTTAAATGAATCAAGCAGTATGGTTCATCCACTCAGTACACTATCTCCCTTAACTTATATCTCTCTTCCTTGGTAGAGCTGGCACATTCCTGGCAACCCCATCCCACACCGCAGGGCCATGTTGCATAAAGGTTTTCAATTATTGTAACTTACCATCAATGGTAAGTACGATGGCAACATTTACAATAATGAGACATCATTGGTTGTTACTATGGTAGTTACCATTGATGGTAAGTTACAATAATTGAAATCCTTTATGCAACATGGACAGACATACTAACACATATCCATCTTTTACATATGTAGACCTATGTTCTCAGGACGATCGGATGTTATTACACATGTTAAAGGGTTAGTTCACCCTGAAGATAGGTTGGTATCAATAAAAGCAGAAACATGAAAGAAACATAAAATTAGCGTAGGTTTTAAGAAAATCAGTCAAAGGAAAAGAAAGATATTAGATTTCGAAATTTCAACTTCGTGACGTCACGTGTGAGGTGCTCTCCCATAATACATGAATTGCTCTTTGTCTGTTTTTGACAACGGAATTTCTTTTTTTTTCATAGAGGTTTGTGTAAAACATATTTCTGATGATGTATCAAATGCACAGGTTTAAGGATGCATTTTTTTTTTTTTTTTTTTTTAGAAAATGCACATTTTCGACAAAAAAATGGACACAACATACAGGAGAGCACCTCGCACGTGACGTCACAAAATCAAAACTTTAAAAGATCATAACTTCCTGATCATTTGACGGATTTTCATCAAACCTTCACTCACTAATTTTTTTTTGTACGTGTCTGCTTTTATTGAAACAAACATGATTTCAGGGTTAACTTTGCCTTTAACACTGCCTGCACCAGTCAATATCTTGCTCGATGTGATATGTGTGTGTGACGAGTACTAAAATGTGACAGTGACGCATAAAAGGTTTGGCCCGTGCTCACAACGGGGGTGTAACTTAGACAGCGTACTAAACGTAGACTAACTTCATGGGGTGCAAAATAAATAATCTGGCCCCTGTTGCATAAAACTTAACATTCATTGTTTACTTTGCAACATCTATTGAAACCGTGAATTTGATTGGCTGTTGAGCGACGTTTATGGGAGCTATAATCATTGATGGCAGAGTTACTATTAATGGTAAGTTTTATGCAATGGGGCCAGGACCCTGTTGCATGTGTACTTTTGATTGGTGTAACTTACCATTAATGGTAACTACTATGGTAGCAGCCAATGGGCTTTCAACATTACTACACTTGCTATAGCAGTTACCATCAATAGTAATTTACAATAGTAGAAAACACATAAACACTGACGCTGTCACTAAATCAGTGACTTTCATCACAGGATCACAACAATGGGTGATTTCAATTATTCGCTGTATTTATTATGTGGACAAACGCAATACACCACATTGATTCCGAAAATAGTGTCAATGATACTGAATCAATAATAATAATGATGTTTCTTGTTGTTTTATCTGGTGTCCCATAAAGTTTGTCCCGGTTCAGTATACATGTTAAATCAAAACAACCGTTTTGAATACGGGTCTTCGAGGTTTAACTCTTTGCGTGCAGCATGTGCCTTCTGTCACCATTAATACACACAAATCCCATAGAGGAGCAGTTCACCTGCCACTAAAAGGGTTAAACTGGTCGACGATTCATCAAGCATCGAGCTATCGCAGTCAAAGTCCGCTCACCCGGAAGCCGCGGCGTGCATTCTGACGCCGGTGATTTACTGCACGGCAACAAAGCAAGAAACGTTTTTTCTTGTAACAAATGGGTTCATATCAAGGCCGTTCACTCCTTCCATTGCTCATTCTAGCACTTTTATTTGCATTTGCATATCCTTTCACAACATTTGTTGTAATTCCGCTATATGTTATCCATTGATATTTTCACGAAACATATATTACTTCATGTATTGCAATATATTACAACGAGGGGCCTATCACCACAAGCCTCGCTCTTTTGCAGCCACCCCCCCCCCCCCCCCCATATTTGTTATATGTTTCGATTATACAAACGTATTCCTCTATATTTTACGGGGGGAATGTGAACATTAAAAAAAAATCAAAATTCAAGTCAAATTCAAGAAACGCCATGAACGGCACAATAGACGTGTCGGGATGGCATGCGGCAAACCACTTCTGTCGGAAAGTACCTTTTAAAGGGAGAGTCAACCCTAATATTATATTGTTTATTTTTTATGATAGCACAAATATAAGGCAAAATATTTTTGTAAAGGTGTGACGAAAATGAAAGGATAAGAAAGTTTATGATTTCTTTTTAGGGTCTCATTTTTGTAACGTCATGTGCGAGATGTCTCCCATATATTTTGTGCTGAATAATTCCATTATTTTCATTTTCCTTTTTCCTGGTGTTTAATGAGGGGGCACGTCTTTTCCATAGAGATATGTGTGTAAAATCATGTGTCTAATAAAATATCAAATGCACAGGTAAATTGGTACTCTATCCTTATAAGAAAACATAATTAATTACAAAAAATACATAACTTACGGCAAGTGACTTCACTAAATCAAGCATTTGAAAATTCCTAACTCTGTTATCCTTTGACGGATTTTTGTCAAACCATTTCTGTGGATTATGGTCATGTTCATGCTTTTATTCAATCCAGCTTATCTACAGGGTCAACTGCTCCTTTAAAGGGAAGCTGGGGAGACGGTAGCCCGCCGCACCCCGCGGTGATGTGCCATCCCTGCATCCCAGCTGACAATATGCCAGCACCTCTTTCGGTCTTCAAACAAAACTAGGAAACATACCTTAACACAAATATGACAACGGGAATTGAAACCATCACGAAAATGCAGCTTTCGTTAGAAGTGCGCATTTCGATTTGGTTGCCTTCCAATTGTTTAAAGGCGGGCTATTCCCTTGCAATAATTTGAGTTGAGTATGCGAGGAAAACGAATCATAGAGTTGCTATCGTTTTGTTGCAGCTTGACTTGAGATTGATACTGTATCAATCGTAACTCTTTCTTAGAGATAGGGGATTGGACCTGTCATTGAGTCAAATCAATCACAACTCTGTCCAAGACGGGGTCCTGAATCTTATGGACATGGAAAAAAATGATCAGAACATTGGGAATTTTGAGTACTTTAGGGCGTCTTAAAGATTTAAAAGTCGACTGCGCCAGTGGCGTCTTTGTTAACGCGATTGTTTCACAGTGTGTGCTCTAAAATATTTCATATCTATTTATCTCAAAGGTATCACTTTCCTTCATGGATTGATATCAATCATGTTCATGACTTCCATTGGCCTATATCGGGTATATCTGGAAACTGCTCAGAATTAAACCATAAACATACATAATTTATTGTGCACAAATATAATGAGACAGATATCAGTATTAGCCGAGCATAATCACCATTGACCGTTGTTGACCATTTCTTTTAGGAATCTTCCAAGATGGTAAACATGTTGATGCATTTACAACTTATACTATTTGATGACACCCTTTTTAAGACTTAATCTTCCACCGATTTATTTCTTGTGTACCCATGCCTTTATCACTGTATAGACGCAAAACAACTAATTGATATCACATTATACAATCATGTCAATGCTTTAACGTGCTGGTTTCCTTTAACCTGCTTAGTCTCACAGGCAAGAAACTACGTTGTTATTGATATGGAGCTCTAAGTGTTTGGCACTTAGAGGATTAATACTGATCTAATATTATAATCACCTTGAGCTTGGTGTTGAGATGTTTACGTCACACATTATGTCAATCATTATTATCATAACAATAATACGCGTCTAATGCAACGTGTCTTTGTCATGTTTGTTCATCTATGATCTTCTGGAGTAAATTTATATTTTCATCGATTGTTTCCTTGTTATAAATTAGTTAATAGTGCTTTCATTAACATGGTTCCGTGACTGTTCCGTACTGATGGATTAAATCAAGCAGACCTTGGGAACAGGCTCGAAGCCACTTCTTACCCCACTAGTCCCACTTTATGAAGAAAAAAAAGAATTATCGCAACATTCAACACAAATCTTTTCAGGCACAAGTCGTTGCTTTTAAAGGTAACAGGTCCTTTGCTTGTCGTATTTGATTTCAGAATAACAGAAAGCAACCACCTTAAAACGTTAACATCGTTGAAATCAAACAAAATCCGAACTCGGTGATGATGACAGATGCACGGTTCGTCAATGATTACGGCCCGTCGACCTTACCACTACTATAATTTCTACCCTTTACCTTTAAAGCTGGTGTAATACTTGCAACATGCCTCGATGCAACAGGAAAGACGCATGAAAACTGCAACAAAAGAAGATCTCATTAATTGCCCCACCTTACTTGAACCTAATCCCCCTGTGAGTAACGACCTACCCCCCTAGACTTACCTTGGTAATTTCTGGAGACATACGTCGCACATGCATACTTGTATCATCGAAAATAATTGCAGAAACATGAGTGAAATCCCCGCAAAGTGAGTATGACAAGCCATATTAAAGCTCCAAACCCCGTAAGAATAGACCCGTCATAATCCTCTAAGAGAGGGACCAAAGACCTGAATGATAAGTGAAAATGATAAAAAACAAACCAAATTGGGACATGAAAGCCCATACACTTACTCCGTGGTGATCATGTGATCGTACATTGCACTACGAGGATCCCCGGATGACAAGGGATCGATTTATGTCCAAAGTGATTGCCGGAAAAGTGTTTCGGACGGGGATTACTATTTGTCATTTTCCCCTTGTGAATGCCCAACACATCTAGTTTTGTCAGCCCCCCTCCACATCCCACCCCGACCCCCTTGTCCACAGACGTTCGGACCTCAACTATTACGTCTGTGGGGAAGATCATAGAGAGAGAGAGAGAGAGAGAGAGAGAGAGAGAGAGAGAGAGAGAGAGAGAGAGAGAGAGAGGGGGGGGGAAGGGTGGAGAAAAAGAGACAAAATAGAGAAAGAGGGTGGAGATCGTAAAGAGAGAGAGAGAGAGAGATGAAGAAAGAGCGAGGTTGAGAGAAAGAGAGTAAGAGCATAACAAGAGATGCAGAGAGATATAAAGAGAGTGGAAGAGAGAGACAGAGAGAGACAGAGACAGAGAGACAGAGACAGAGAAAGAGAGAGAGAGAGATAGAAGGATCTACGACATGTAGGAGGGAGGGATATAAGGAATAGAAGAAGGATATAAAGAATAGGGAGAATATAGAAGGAGAAGACGGAGAAGGAAAAGGAGAAGAAGAAGAAGAAGAAGAAGAAGAAGAAGAAGAAGAAGAAGAAGAAGAAGAAGAAGCAGAAGAAGAAGAAGAAGAAGAAGAAGAAAAGAGAAAAGTAGAAGAAGAAGAAGAAGAAGAAGAAGAAGAAGAAGAAGAAGAAGAAGAAGAAGAGAGAGAGAGAGAGAGAGAGAGAGAGAGAGAGAGAGAGAGAGAGAGAGAGAGAGAGAGAGAATGACGGGAAAAATAGAACTATATAGAAAGAGAACAGACAACGCCGAGAGGGTTATCTGTACATACTAAATGAACAATACCCACAACTCCAAGTTGCCATTGTACTCAGAAACGATGACCAAGGTCAAACGTGAACTAATCCCGCAACTCTACCCTAAGCACCCGCAACCACAAACGTGGCCCACAATCCCTCGCGAGTATCGAACATCCGTGATTCATGGCGCCCGGGCGCACGGGGGTATGTCCATTGAGTCACTGGGATGAAAAGAAAGCCCACTAACCTCATCTTTAATCATTGGCTGAAGTTCAACTCCCCTCCTTTAATCCTGATAATGACTACGTTAAGTTTGATAAGCCCATTTCGAACAGGCGCAAATTATCTCCCCTTTTTACTTCCTTTGTGTGATGGCAGAGAAAATATGTTTCTCCGTCCAGTGTGTACACGCACCTTTCTGAAACTTATGTTATGAGGCGTATTGGTGGCTTCATTAATCCACACAGGGTAAGCTATTTTGACAATAGGAAGCGTGTGACAAATCAATTAATTTGGAGTAATTACGTAATTGTTTTAGGATATATCCAGCATTCACACATACACATACGATCAGGGGGGGGGGGGGGCATTCATTTTGCTGTGAGATCATCAATATAACAAGGTGAGGTGTTGCGCTAATGCCAATATAAATGACGGACAATTTTGTTTTTACAAGAAATGTACCTTTTGTTAATTGCTTCCTTTTGTCTATTTGCCAATATCAATTTTTTTGATCAAAAACCTTTCAGAAATGCTAAACTCTTCTGATTATATACAATACAAAATGTATGCTTTATTTCTTTAATATTTAACTTTATTTGAGCTTGTATGCAATATATGATATAGTTGATTATGATCTATCTTTCTTTCTACGCGCCATATCCTGTGACGAAGGCGATCATGGAGTGCCACACTTCTCTGTCTTGATCTCTTTGTACAAGATCCACATCATGCCTTGCTCTAACCGGTCAGTCACGATGTTGATCCAAGTAATCCCCTTTATTGCCATGATTTGTTTCCCATTTATCGTCCCCGTCAAAACTAACTCTTCCAAGCCACCTTTACGAAGTACATGTACGCTGCCCCCGAAAATATCATTTATTGTACTCTCGCATAATTATTAACTTATTTTTCACGCTGGCTCTCTGGAATGCTTCTTCGGTGGATACTCGCGATATTCCAACATTTTGTTGAAAATCCTCTTCTACTGCCTGCAATACGCGCCTAGCGATCTGCTGTCTGAGTTCTGTATCTTAAAGGGTTACTAAATTAGAAAAATAAGTTCCCATTAATCTAGGTAAAATTATCCACTAAAACGAATTTCACATTCGTTTGCCGCAATAAAGTCTCGTTTTGACGAAATTTTGAAAAAACGTTCGCCTCCAGTGACGTATGAGAAGTCAAAATGCCATAAATGCCAACGGCGTAAATGAAATGTTTTATTCACGCCATTCAAACATTACGTTACTAATGGGAGCCCCAAAGCTTGTCCGAGGTATGTCTGAGTAGCAACAACTAATAGATTCAAAGTGCATTCCATCCATTGAATCTGATTGACAAGATACAGGTGAATGCAATAACGCGTTACTACGCAGTTAGGGGGAAAGTTGTGAATACATTACGAAAATGGTCTATTGTTGACTTCCGTACAATCTATGGAATTTTAACTTCTCATACGTCACTGGAGGCTTGCGTTTTTTCAAATTTTCGTCAAAATGAGACTTTATTGCGGCAAACGAATGTGGAATTCATTTTAAGAGGATAATTTTACGTACAGATTAGCGGGAACTTATTTGTCTAATTTAGTAACCCTTTAAGATGTTTCATTGGACAGCGCCAATATCGTACATGTATTTCCTGCCTGCAGGGACCATTCTACTCTGCGTCAGGGTTTAGACGGGGGCAAGCGTAGTGTGTCATACACCAGGGTAATTCGGGCAGGGTTTGAACCCAGGGCTTCGTGTGTGACAGACGAGGGCACTCATCGCTACATCACCACCGTGACCACGGGGGCTTCTTACATGCCCCAGGGTTCAATGCCTCGCCGGGCCGACCGACCGTGCCGACGCCATCACCATGGCAAGCATGATGCAGACATAGCGACGTGTTATACACCTCATGCTAAACCCGCAGATGGGGCATGAAGGGGTGAGGGTTAGGATGAGTGTGTGTGTGTTTGGGAGGGGGGGGGGGCAGTGTTGAGCCCCTGTTAGTTCGGTGTGATAGAAATAATTGTTGATAAGAATGGCACAGGCCTTACGTAGAGGGTTCCTACCAGCCCCCCCCCCCCCCCTTTCCCCACTGCCGCAACAACATAGGCCTCGTTGTAACTTACCATCAACGGTAACTACTACGTGCAATAATGAGAGCTCAATGGTTGTTGCCATGGTAGTTACCATAGATGGTAAGTTACAATGATTGAAAACTTATATGCAGCATGGTCCAGAAGTGCCTTACCTTATTGTACCTTGCGCAGTTTTCTCCCCGTCATTGTTTTCCTATTTTTTTATATTCTTTTGAAATTCTCCATTTTCTTCTTTTTTTATCTTCTCGTTCTTCTTCATCTTCTTCATCCTCTCCTTCTTATTTGTCTTTCTTCGTCTTCATGTTCTTCTTTCCGTTCTTGTGGTTGTCGGTCTTATCCTTGTTTTCTTCCTCCTCTTCTTCCTCCTCCTCCTCCTCCTCCTCTTCTTCTTCTTCTTCTTCTCCTCCTTCTACTTCCTCTTCCTCGTCTTCATCTTCTTCTTTCTTTACTTCCTATGCTTTTTGTTCTTTTTGTTGTTCTTCTTCTTCATCATCATCTTCTTCTTCTTCTTCTTCTCCTCCTCCTTCTACTTCCTCTTCGTCGTTTTCCTCTTCTTCTTCCTTTTCTTCTTCTTCTTCTTCTTCTTCTTCTTCTTCTTCTTCTTCTTCTTCTTCTTCTTCTTCTTCTTCTTCTTCTTCTTCTTCTTCTTCTTCTTCTTCTTCTTCTTCTTCTTCTTCTTCTTCTTCTTCTTCTTCTTCTTCTTCTTCTTCTTTATGTTCTTCTTCTTCGAGGGCACTCATCGCTACATCACCACCGTGACCACGGAGTGAGCAAATTGCGCATCACGTCATAAAAAAAAAATCACATTACCGCAGTTCACGTTGGAAGCACGCGTAATGAACCATAAATCCTCTTGAACATTACAACATGCTCCAGAATGATGCACACGCTGGAAGGTGCCTGCCCGCCTCCTGTCCCCGAGTCGCTCCCCGCTATACCCCAAGGGCAAGGGCACGAGGCGCAGCCTCCCTGGGATCCGCGAGAGTACATTAATGACCCCTCGATACTCTCTCGGTACACGTACATTGAGTCACCGGGATATCCGATACTGATTGATACTGGAAGGGGGAACATGTTTTACCCCTTGAAAAGCGAAAAGAAAGATGTAATCTTTGAGAGCGGGACGGATCTCCAGTCCCCGTCTTGCCATACGCAACAACCGCAGCAGCTGCGACAACAACAATAAGAATACAATCAATTAAAACTGGCAAACTTTTATGAAATTGCATTTGCATTCCAAAAGTTCATTTAATGTTTGTACGAACTTTGGCATTAACTGAATGTCCGTATATTGGTGGATATCAAAGACGGGGTATAGCCCTTTTGTAGGTCAGAAAATTGAATTTGGTCACAACCATGATAAATGGAAGAAAATAGTGTCAACAATTTTTATTCTCAATAGGACTGGAACTGACTTTGAGCGGATTTATATTGATTGCTAGATTTAGAATAGTTTTTCAACGAGTCGTCCAAAATCTAGCGGTTCCTCTAGCAGGCAGACTGGAGACCGCCATACGCAACAGAGCAAGTCGCGGGTTTTCACCCGCATAGTGATACATTCATGAAGCTAGGAGCGCACCGCTAAACGATACATGATGTGAATGTACATGGTCGCTACGTTTCAAACATAAACGAGGATAGTTCTTCAAAGATCTTCCTGAAAAGCTATGACTGTGAGCTTTTATACGCACTATTGTTAGGGTATACTGCTGATTCCTGCGGAGTTTTATGACTTGCAACTGGGCTACCTTAATTTTAACGTAGCTGAAACTGTTAGAACACTTCATATGAATATGTTTTATTTTGAACCATAGACGGGTCGCTTTTAGCCCATTTGCAAGTCACGCAACTCCTCGAGATGGGCCAAAATTGGTGCCCCCCTCCCGAAGACCCCCCCCCCCTCCCCCGACCCCCTTCTCCTCCACCCCTTCCCACGTGCAAGCCCTATATCCCCCAATGAACAGCCTTTGTCTAAATATATTCCATTGGAAGACGTGTGCTTATGATTCACGTGCTGCACCATCAGATATCAACCTGGGTCGAACATATTGAAAACATGAAATGATAAGCAATCAGTACATATGACAAGGCCACATCTTTGATAAATCATTATTAAAGGCAGTGATTTAAATTGTGTATGACTCTCTAAAATGAATTTGAAAGTAATGATGTACAAGGGAAAACACTCGAACTATATATATTTCAAATGATATACCCCCTGGGGTGGTATTCAGTAAGAGGCCTAAGTCCAAAATCATCTTTTCCAAGTCAGGTGGTATTCTGGAAAGAGACATGAGTCACAAACTGCACCAATAGACCAATCAGAGTTAGGGATCAACGGAGATTTAAATCGAAACTCAAATCAAAAGTCAAATTCATTTTTAGAATACCACCTGTGAAGTCAGATTACATGTATAGTAATACCCTGTATACATGGTATAGCAGACGTTTGTGTCACGGGCATGTCGGGAGGAGAACAAAACATGTGCCTCCAACAAAGGTACTGCACTTTTCTTCCGACGTGAGCTGTCGGCATATGGTAGAATAAACCTTGACAAGATACATTTCTTCTGCACCCTATTTCTAATAGGTTCATGGGACGAATTAAAGGGGAATTGTAGTACATCTAGGGGCACATTAACCCACACCCCTCCCCTCTTTCTCCGTGGAAACTGTAGTGAAAATTGCGCCCGGCGTTTTAATGTCAGTTCCATGCTTATCAAAAGCACGCGACGTTGCGTCTAACTTCATCAATTGACAATCTTATTTTTAGCCCCTGGCCGCAAAAGAGATCGAAATATTAAAAATAGGCCTCCCTCTTAGGACTCGCTTCAAAATAGACAATGGATTCGACTCTCTGAGGATAAACTAGGCCTATCATATAGAACGAGGATTTGACAAGGTAGGATATGGTTTATCCCCCCCCTCCCCCACCTCTCTCTCTCTCTCTCTCTCTCTCTCTCTCTCTCTCTCTGCCTTGCTCTATATGTCTCTATCTCTGGACCCACTCTGTTTGTCTATCTGTCTGTCTCTGTCTCTCTCTCTGTCTGTCTCTCTCTCTCTCTCTCTCTCTCTCACACACACACACACACACAAGTATATGTTAACACAAATAAATATACACACATATACAAACATGTGCACTTTTTAAATGGATTTGTATTCCTCTAAATTACATACATAACTAATATACATAAAAAAAAAATACACACACATACAAATCTCCCCCCCCCCCTCTCTCTCTCTCTATGCATGTATATACTTACATGAATAGCGATGTATGTGTGTATTATATACAGTATTTACACATATTCTATCCCTCTCTCTCTCTCTCTCTCTCTCTCTGCCAAACACACACATACACACACGCACAAACACACACACACGCACGCACGCACACACACATACACACATTCACACATACACACATACCTTTTTTTCTCAAGGATCTGTATTCTGATGTGCATGACTGAGGGCTATCAATAAAGAATGTCAATAAAGAATGTTGCCAGGAGGGAAATCAAGATGAGTAAGCAGAGAAGTCGAAGACGTGAGCATGAAACCTGTCACATTATCTGTATGTTCTGAAGAAGTCAAGCATAAAGACCACCGCAATACGCACACGCACATGTTACATGGACACACACACACACACACACACACACACACACACATACACACACACATACACACACACACTCACATTCACACACATTTTTTAATGTTTTGTCATTTACCCACACACCTACACCCACACACACACACATCCTCTCTTTTTCTCTTTCTTTCCCCTCATCACATCTCATCTCTTACTCTCTCTCTCCCTCTCTTCCCCCCCCCCCTCTCTCTCTCTCTCTCTCTCTTCTCTCTCTCTCTCTTCCCCCCTCTCTCTCTCTCCCTCTCTCTCTCTCTCTCTCCCTCTCTCTCTCTCTCCCTCTCTCTCTCCTCTCTCTCTCTCTCTCTCTCTCTCTCTCTCTCCTTCACCTCCCCCTCTCTCCATCTTGGCATCAATCTAAGTTTGATAACCTTGTACAGTTGTAAACTGTATGGTCATCATGGTACATCACGGTTCATCTCGGTCTCGGAGTTCATACCGTGGAAGACGATGGAATGGAGGAGGACAACTGAAGGCAAAAGGAAGGAAGGAAAAGAATGAAGAAATGTGGTTTCACCGATGAATTACAACAAATTTGACATGAATGTAGATCAAATAATGTGAACTAATAAGGATTGGCATTATCTTTCAAGAAAGATTTAAAGATAGTTATTTGAACAAAATAACGAAATGAGAGAAATAGAACGCTAATTGATGCAGTAAAGGAGAAGCACATAATCAATAAAGATGGAAAATGGAACGTCAACAGATTAAACTTAAAAGAAGCGTTACAAAAGGGAGAAAATAACGACCTATAGTACATAGTTAAAAGGGAATTGCAATGTCAAGCTGGTCATAACGCTTCCAAATATATTTTCCTACACGAAGTTAACATTATCAGGTCAAAATTCCTCATTGCAAGTCACGACCGGTTTAGAATCCCTGCTGAGTACCGGCCACAGTTGTTCGCCCTAATGATTAGTTCCATCAGCCATTTACAACGCATCACGGACTTAAAGGGGAAGTTCACCCTGAAATCATTTTGGTTTCAATGAAAAGAGACAAATGAAAGAAACATATGAGTGAAGGTTTGACGAAAATCGGTCAAAGGAAAAGAAAGTTATTTGATTTTAAAGTTTTGATTTTGTGACGTCACGTGCGAGATGCTCCCCATATGTTGTGTACAAAATAAGTCGATAAATTGCCTTTTTTCTGTTTTTGACAAGGGAATGATTTTTTTTCGTACAGTTATGTATTTCTGATAATGTATCAAACGCACAAGTAAAAGGATGCATATCTTTGTGAGAAAATGCACATTTTGGAAAAAAAATTGTACACAACATATGGGAGAGCACCTCGCACGTGACGTCACAAAATCAAAAAACTTAAAAATCAAATAACTTTCTTTCTTTTGACCGATTTTCGTCAAACCTTCACTCATATGTTTCTTTCATTTGTCTCTTTTTAATTGAAACAAAATAATTTCAGGGTGAACTTCCCCTTTAATAGCCCCATGGTCGCATCAAACATTTTCGCAGCTCTAATCAATTTCACTTTATTTTGAACAAATTACGTGAGTCAGAAATGTGAAGCACGAAATCCTGTCTGTCAGACTCTAAGCTCCTACTGCCCTGGTGATGTTCAGGAGATTGAGACGGGGGGGGGGGGGGGGGGGGCTTTCGTTCATGCGGTGAAATGCGTGACATTTGCTTTTTATTTCCAGTTGACGTCGTCTTTGCGTTACTGCGTTGCAATGTGGTCTTAGAGAGTAATAATTACAAAGAAAAAAAGGAAAGGCGAAAGAGAGGGAGGTCGGGGAAAGGGGAAAGGAAGGAAGGAAAGGAAGAAAGGCACAAGAGAGGAAGTTTGAGAGAAAGATGAACGATAGTAAAGAGAAGAAAGTAATATAATGGTTGAAATTAAAGAAAGTTCAGTTGGAATATTAAATAAAAAGCGACACAAACGGTATACATTAATTGAGGTAGCTATCAAGGATAAAACGAACGAATGAATAAAAAAAAAAGTGCTGGTAAGTATATATACGCTTACAGGGAGGGAAATATTGTGGCATAAAAAGAAAATGGGTGAAACAACATTAGTGTTTGAAAAGTTAAGACAGTAAAGAAAGAAAAGTGGAAACAAAAGAAAGAAATTGGAAGGATACAATTTATTACAAATAAAGGCAAAGTAATCTCAAACAGGTTATGATTCTTCCAGAGTTATACAATTGTCCATAAGCACGAAGAGCGATAATTTAGGTGATAAAAAATTATGTCTTAGTCGTCGTCCTTCCACGGGAGAAAGAAAGTGACAAATGCTTTTTTATTTCTAGTTTACGTTCTGTGTACATTATCACAGCTTGGTCTTAAAGAAACAAATACCAATGTTACACGACACAGCAGTGGAACTAGGTGGGGCACTATGAGGCGTGCACCCGCACTACATTGGGAGCACCGCATAAATGCTTGTATTGATTATTGTGCTTATTTTGTTCCTTTGAATGTTATTACCCGTTATTTGCCAGATTCACTTGTGCTGTATGAGTTTTGTGTGTACATGTACTACTTGTGCAAAAGTGCATCTGTGGCAATATCATCTTTTTTATAGCTTTTTTGCCTTTATTCAGATTTTCATAACTCATAATTATACAAAATGATATTAAGAGGAACATAATTGTTCTTGCAATATAAACATAGTACATTGTCTCATACATTATAAGCACAAACACATTTACACAACTATTTTCCATAAGTATCAAACTAATTTGGTATATATTCAATCAATTATACAAATTGTAATAAAATTCTGCAAATTGGCAGGATTGCGCCCCCTAGCTCCAAACATGGTAGATACTGCATACGCCGATTTGAAGATTACTTGAACTAAATGTATACTAGTACGTGACCAAATATCTATGGAAGGGAAATCACTGTTGATAACCAACTACTCGTTGTGTTATGAATATCAAGGAACAGGTTTATTGTTTGATGCATTTCCTTCATTGTTCACTTTCTATGTTATTGACATATATTGATATGTTAAGCTACTAGAAGAATTAATTTGTTTCTTTACTGATATGTTCTAAAAATTTCCTCTGATCTGTTCGTATGTTTCTAGGTTTCTGAGGTAATTCAGCAAGTCATTGCATAGACAGTGTCTGCATATGGAAATAACCTTTTCCCGTAAGATTTTCTTATTATGTGAGGGACAATGAATACAATTTTGGACTAAAACGAAGTGCTTTTTCTTGTTTGTACTGTCTCAGCAAGTCAGTGAGATATAATGGAGCTAACTGATGGAAACATTGATTAGTTAGTGACAGAAGTTTTAACTATACGATATACACGAACCATATGACGTTTTGCTTGTTATTAGTCAGCATATTATAACATTGTGTTACAAGCTAAGTCTCCCACGCCTACTGGCATCCCTGTTTGGTTTGGTTGAGAACACGTATCTGATAGATTTTACTCTTGTAATCGTTATCGATGACACTAACAAGCATTCATCATGACATAGGAGTCTCGTGAGAAGGATAGGCAGTTCCGTGGGGGCTGGACAGGAGGGGGCGTCGTTTGAGGGCACACAACCCTCATTACCATCGACAGCAAGACATTGCGACGGTCTCGAAATGTATCACCGTTAAAGTCTGGTCTCTGATATTACTTGACAAACCATGTATTGAGTCAGTTACGACAGGATGGGAAATAGAAAAAGGGGTGGGGTGGTGGTAATACACCGCCCCCCCCCCCCCTTGCCCGCTCTCTGTTTTGCTATTAACCCTTCCTACATCAGACAAATACCTCTCAATTGGATTTGACGAATAAACAAAGTAAATCTAATTTATCTGATCACATCGGGAGTAGAACGAGAAAGAAACTCATAATATGAACTCAATTCTGCAGCTAATGATTTTTCAATCTCTAATTTGTATGTCACAGTACATAATCTACAATTACATAGATGAATTACAACCATGTTTAGATATGTCTTTCCAATTATTGCTATATGTGTATTGCATTGTCATGTTATTGTGCTGGTGGAAAGCAAATTTCCATGACATTGGACTTAATAAAATATCTTGTATCTGGAATGCATTACTGGTCAAATGACACATAAAGAGTTCAATATTCGAAACCAGTTTTTAGAACAAAATCTCAATGAAAAAGGAAAAATTGATATGATGAGATTGCCAGTATGTATCACCATTCAGTTGAAAAGTTAGATGCTTTATCAGAGGAAGAAACAACTATGTTTCCAGATTTAAACATTCCAAGAAAAGGCAGCTCGAAAGATTGAATCAAAATTTTAATTCCAACATAAAGTGTTACTTTGTGGTTACCGTTGACTATGTACGTACTGTCATATGTGTTTAAAGTTCTTTACGATTCAACATGCGAGCAATACGACGGGGACAAGTAATCTTTGTCCTATAGGGTACGCCATGTGGCCTTGAACTATGGAACATACATTTGGAATAGATTTGAACTAAAATGAATGAATTCGCTTGATACGACAATGAAGATGATATGTATTTTTTTAATGTTTTACTGAATAACGTTTCAAAAACTTTTCCCTCTTTTCATATGACATTTCGTTTGATAAAAATTAACCTTCCAAACGTGTTCATTTTTTGTTAAGCGTTTGATAGCAAGCATACAGTTTGGCATACTTCCATCTCACTTTCTGTTAAGCGGATAGATAATGATGCCTTGTTCTTTGTAGACTGGCTTCTAGGCTGTAAGGGATTTTTAATCCAAACTACAATATAAAAACAAAACATGTCTGGCTGCAGTAGACTAATCATTCTCTGTTCTTTCCCGGGCATCGCGCAGGCAGAGAAAAAATGAGAATGAAGGAGTGACTAGTCTTGTGAGTTCCAGACTCTAATTTCAAAGTTTGAATTGAAAATGTTCATAAGCCTGGAAGACAGGCTACTTAAGACCGGCTAAAATCTTTGTGCACAATACACGTAGCCCATGTCTTGCATACAAGACGGTTTATCGGAGCTGACGTGTTTTCTTTTCGACCAAGCCCTCTTTTTATGGATGACTCAGGGAGAAGTGATTTCTCAGTCACTTCCTAGCTCGCTGCGATACTTGCACGGTATACTACCCCGCTCCCTAAGGCAGGAGGAACGTCTTGTCTCGGGTAGCGATGCACTTAACGGGGGGAAAGCTTTAGGGGGTTGCGTAGAGAGCAAAGTCGGTCAGGCAAACGCTGTGTGTGTTATGAATTATGTCTATGAAGACTGCGATGGAGACTGAGAGTTCGGTGTGTTGTTGTGTGACGTCAGAGGGGTGTAGGGGAATGAGAGAGAAAGAGAGCTAGAGAGAGGGGGGAGGGAAGAGGGGAGGGGCAGGGGAGAGGACAGGTTGTAGATTGGAGGGGAGGAGATGGAGAACTTACAAGAGAAAAAGAGAACATGAGCGATAATTTGATGAACCGTAAATATGAATAGAGAGCGAGAGAGGGGATGGTGGTGGGGTTTGGGGTTGGGGGGGGGGGGGGGCGGGAGTGGCTTGAAAGCGGGAGGGGGCTGGGTTTCATGGGTAGGAAGTGAGGTAGGAACGGAGGAAGAGATAAAGAATGAGAAAGAGTGAGACATAATGAGCACGCAAACTGAAACAAAATTATTGCATTTGTGTTATGCTATCCAGGTGTTCTGCAAGATATGATGATAGGAAATCAACTTGCAGACAAAAGTCCGACTGGGGAGATAACGAAACCATGAAAAAAAAGAGGATGAAGAGAAAATTAGGAGAAGGAGAAGATAAGGAGGAGGGATATAAATGGGGGACAAATTACTTCACGACGAACAAGAATAAAGGACGCAAAAAGATATAGGATAGATGAGAGGAAGGGATAGTGGAAAAGAAGAAGAAGAAGAAGAAGAAGAAGAAGAAGAAGAAGAAGAAGAAGAAGAAGAAGAAGAAGAAGAAGAAGAAGAAGAAGAAGAAGAAGAAGAAGAAGAAGAAGAAGAAGAAGAAGAAGAAGAAGAAGAAGAAGAAGATGATGATGATGAAAACAAGCGGCGTGGAAAAGTGGGAAGCAGAAGGAGGAGGAAGAACATCAAGATGACAGAAGAAAAAGAAGATAAACTAGACAAAAAGAAGCAGAAGAAAAAGCAGGAGAAAACAATATAAAAACAAGGAGACGAAAAAAGAAGTAGAGAGAAGAAGGAGAAGGAGGACATGAAGAAGAAGAAGAAGATGATGACGAAAATGAGCGTCATAGTGGAAGGGAGGACTAGGAGGGAGATCACGAGGACGAAAAAGGAAAAAGAAAATAAAGATGAAGGTGGAAAAGAAGCGGATGATGATGATGAGGATGATGAGGATGATGAGGATGATGAGGATGATGAGGATGATGAGGATGATGAGGAGGATGAGGAGGATGAGGATGATGATGATGATGATGATGATGATGATGATGATGATGATGAAAAAATGGAGTAAGATCGACTACTTCTTGGCAGAGAGAGAGAGAGAGGGGGGGGGGATTGAGGAAACCATTCGGAGATAAGACAGGAAGACGTACGGGGAGACCAGGGACACGACACGAGCTCCCTGTCACGGTCACGTGCGTGGCCATGATCATGATGATATACCTCACATTTTTGGCTCGAAACCAAAGTGCCGCTTACTTGACTGGAAGAATGTGAGTTTGGGCTCCTAAAGGTACGTCCAGGGGAAAGCGGTTTTGCTGGAGTGCCGCTCACCGCCTGTACCCCAACGGCAGAGTTTTCTCGCAACGGCAAAACCTGAAAATACTTCCTCTAGCAAGTACTATCATTGCCGTGACGATTGTAACCTCTGCAAGAGACGAGAAAACCCTGTTAAAGGTTTAAGAAAATGTGACATTTTAACAAGCCGCAACTGCACACCGCCTCTGTGTGAATACGAACACGCGTTCGACTACTACTGTATTTCTGTAATTTTGCGTCACGCAACATTTCGTGTTACTGCAGTACTTTAAAGCTCACTTCATCGGATAATCAAGGGAATACCATTAATGACGTCCACGCGGGCACTTGTGTTAACTTTGGCCTACGTGAGCAACTTAGGCTCCGAACTTCTTCAGTAACTTCTGTGAAGTTCGTGAGCTATATAGAGACACTAAGGTATACTGCACTTTGCTTGTACAGTATGTGCGTTACTTGTGCAATATAATGTATGATAGGCACATGGAGATGATTTGCATCTCAATACAAATAATATTCAAGCAACAAAAATCGATCAGCCGTCATTTTATAATGGGGCTACGAAACTTCATTTTAATCCGTGTTGTTTTCACACCCCCCCCCCCCCCCCCCCAGCTCCTCCAAATGTGATGTAACCATGCCAAACCGAGAAGTATCTACAGTATCTCTCTTTATCCAGGGCTCTTTTTAAAAAGCAGCCCTCGAGACTGAAAGGACTACCCTGACTAAATAGAATAAATAAAATAGATAAATAAATAAATAGTAGGGTCTACCATGGGCGGAAATCCCGGGGGGACGGGGGGAATTGTCCCCTCCCCCCACTATTTTCGTTTCTCTACAGGAATGAGATATAGTGTCCCCCCACTTTTCGATCCTCCCCCCTCCCCCCACTGAGAGCACTTTCAGAGACTGGGCGGGATTAAAAATCATGGAAAAAAACACTCCCCCCTCAGCGGTACATGCCGCCCCCCCCCCCCCCCCACCCCCGCCCCCCTCACCTTCGGGGAGCGATTTTTTAGGAAAACACGTCCCCCCACCTTCGGGGAGCGATTTCCGCCCATGGGGTCTACGATCTACCATTAATATACACCAACTTTTGTTAAATAATTTTGAACCGCCGAAAATATTTCTCCTCCTGTCTGCGTATATTTATTTCTCATTCGGTCCCCATCCCTATCTTTCCTAGCTGTCTTCGTCTTCTCTCATTATACATAATTTAAACCGATCTCACCTCCAGACCTACCAACCTCTGGAGTTCAAAAACTGTATTCTTTAATCCAAAAAGTTGTATTTTACCGACAAAAGTTGTATTAAAAAAAACCCGGATCAGTGCCTCTTACAGTTCCTAAATCGAGCTTTTTTTATGAAGCATTAGTTGAATGTGCATGGTTTCGTCATGACTGGTATCTTCGATGAACCAATGAACATCCCCAAATTGCCAATGTGAGATGCTGGTAGGATACTTTACAAAACAGAATGGGCATTTTGCCAATGAATATGGCACACCCAAGATTTTTATAAAAATTGTTGTATTTTTTGTCGTATTTTTTAGAGGAAAATCGTACTGTCGCATTTACTTCTGAAAATCGCACTAAATCGACTAAATACGACTAAATCGTACTGGTTGGCAGGTCTGACCCTCACCCCACTCTCTCTCTCTCTCTCTCTCTCTCTCTCTCTCTCTCTCTCTCTCTCTCTCTCTCTCTCTCTCTCCCTCTCTCTCTTCCGCTAAATATTTATCTTGTCTCGTGTCTCTCTTTCATTCTCCTTGAGCCTAGAACTGATGAGCTTCGACCGAGCCGTGACTCACCGCACA
The DNA here is from genome assembly GCA_963669155.1 of Arbacia lixula. NCBI lineage: Eukaryota > Metazoa > Echinodermata > Echinoidea > Arbacioida > Arbaciidae > Arbacia > Arbacia lixula. The sequence continues at coordinate 13,031,471 of OZ022583.1, forward strand.
GGCCAAATTGTCGGTAAATCAGCCAATTGTACAAGCTAAAATGCCAATCTCAAATCTCAAATTCAACCAATTCCGACAGACTCGCCGCCTTCAAATTGAGTTCTGGTCGTAAGCCGAGGATGTTGGGGAAACTAGAAAATCGTGTCACCGAAAATAATCGCCGAGACTGCTGTTGTGATTTCTCATGGATCTAGAAAATATGAATAATGAATGAATAATAACGGGAAACTCGACCTTTAAAGGATTACTGCTGGAATCTGTTGGGGCCGCTGGCATTTTTCATCGCGACAGGCTTTGATGTTCTCAAACATTATATGAGAGAAACTCAAATTGTATGCATGCATGTATGTATATATGGATATTTGTCAGTATGTATGTGTTATGTATGCGTGTATGCGTGTATGTGTGTATGTATGTGTGTGTGTATGTGTGTATGTATGTATGTGTGTATGTATGTATGTATGTGTTATGTACGCGTGTGTGTATGTATGTATGTATGCATATATGACTGGCGTACATGATACACCTACATCAAACGCATACATGTATGTATAATATATGACAGATGTACATACGGGTATGGTGTACTGTCTATATGTATGTACAGGTGTATTTATGAATGGATCGACATTTTGTATGAGTGTGTGTATGAAATAAACTGTGTGCGCGTGCGTGTGTATTACACAAATAAAAAAAAAAAACATGACTTTCAATGTCCATTATCAAGTATCACATACGATTTAATAACATAACATGTTGCCATATACATGTTTGTAAATGTTCGATTCTTCATCGACGGGCACAAAGCGTGACTTCCATTCTTTTGAAGGAAACATAAAACATAATAACTGAAACAAACACAGGGAAACTAAAAACATATATATATTTTATACACTATATACTACAAAGATGTTCACCCCTTTGTCCTACCATAATGATGTACAACATGCGTACCTCATATAGTTTGAGAAATGTGAAGAACATAATTAAACATGACTCTTGCATAATATTTACAATCATGATATTCATTGTTCTCGATTTCATATATCAACGGGTTTTTTTCGCGAAATGCAAACAAATATGTATGAAACGGTAAGAAATAAGGTTAACCTGATTTTTTTGTTCCATTGTACTGTACAATGAACATTTAATATGAAAGCAATAATGTTGCCAATTTGAAAGCCAAATAAAGATCAGTCTAGGGATAAAAATTGAACTTGCGCATTGCTTGCGTTTAATAAGTCCAGATTCAAAATAAAACATTCTTTTAACATATCAAACTCACTTAAAATAGTTCAATGTCATACATTCTTTAGATCATTCGATTGATATGATTAATGCTGCTTTCTTAAGATTTCATCTTTGAAATACATTTTGCAAATCCTGTGAGAAAAACACATGTATTAGTGTTGTCATGCATTATCATTATCCTTATTCTCTTTCTTAAAAGTATTGTAGTTTTCATGATCATACGTGCAAATTTGTCGTATTGTTCTTATTCTTATTACCATTATCACTGAAAATTCCACGATACACACGATTGTATGCCTACACGACTGTTAACCTGAGCAATGGATACTACCATACAGTAATAAAGGCAAATTAAAATACACATTTTATGTATAGCGTAAAACTCGATTAGGACTGTAATACGTGTTCATGAGGAGGGTATAAAATATATTTTCTAATAGAGAATAACATACTAGTGGTGTTTCGTCATCTTCTGAATTTTGTCACAAAAAATGTAAAAGCAAAAACATGCGTTCATTCGATTACAAAGCGTAACAGTCCGCAAAGCACTTCTTCTTCTTCTTCTTCTTCTTCTTCTCATTTTTCTTCGAATGGTATATACAGAACTGATAAATAGAAAAATAGAATAGAAATTCTGATAAATACAAAGTGGTGTGTAATGTATGGAAGTCGTTCACCATGTTATCATCATAGCGTTCACGTCAATTCCCTTTTTTTCTTTCGATCCAATCGTTGATTTGTACAAACTACTACAGCCACGCGAATAAATTGAACTGTACAATAACATCATCAGCAAATACTTACACTGTATATGGAGACTTATGTCATGTAAGTAAACACTGATCCTAAGTTACATTTACAAAACAAATATAGTTCAGTGATTATTGCTTGATGTGTTTTTTGTTTCATTGTGTCAAATACATATCAAATCAAAGTTTCAAACATCATACATCTTCCAATAATTTGTTTTTATCAATTTCATTTTCTCTTCATCACCCAAATCTAAGATAATATCAATCCAATCTTTTGATGGACAAATCTAATAATCAGTATACCACTGAATTATGATATTAGCACCAGAAAGTACATTACTAACTTTACCATCTCAATAAGTGTCTTTTTTTTTAGTTGTTGTTGTTGTTTGGGGGTATAGTTTCCTTTAAGTTATGCACTTGCTTTTCAGTGTTTTCTCTTTAACCCACAAAGTTTTAGCTTATGTACACCATCTTCATACTACCCATCAACACAGATGAAGTGCTGCAAGACTGGGAAAGCCTTGTGCAAGCATGAACGATTCAAGAGCACATTCTACCAGTATTAATCTAGAGCAGAAACATGAAACAAGAAATCGCTTAAACTCCATCATACCCAAACCCGTTGATGCCGTAAAGGATTGATGTGTAAATATACAATAGCGACACAATCACGAGTCTCGCTGCTGTTCATAGTGTACATCATTAAATAGATAAATCCTTTTAGCTTAATAAAGGGATTATCTTCATTATTCGCAGCCTTGTTACACACAAGATGAAGGCTAGAATTCTACGGAGATATACTGGCCTTGAGAAAACAAACTCGTACAACTGTCTAAATACTTAATCTACAACCTTCCACGCAATAATGAAATTGATCATTTTGCATATAGAAATCTTTATCCAGGACTTAATTTGTACCAGATGTTAGATGTCTAAAGCTTCTTGATCTCGTAGTGAAATGTTTTCATTTACAGAAATCCTGTTTTGATGTTAGCAGTTGCATAGAAAGCATGAAGCTCACTGCGTTGGACTGCAATCCCTGGAAGTCTATCATAGGCTTAGCTATCCACTAATTTTACCTACGCTACCCACACATACTCTAATGTACTGTGGGCAATCTTTGAAATTCAATAGAAGTAGATTGATGATGGCTCTACAAAAATCAGGCAAATGATAGAAAACTTATTAGGGGAAAGTAATCATCACTTTATCACCCCCCAAACTTTGCGGTTCCACAACAAATCTCCGCAGCATAGAAACTAGGTACCATACGTACATGTTTATGTGCCTTGAGGGTTGCAATTGCCTGTTCTTCATTATCATAGGCATAACCTTGCCAACCTTACTATGTTTAACACCATTCAAAGCTTAACCCACTCTTCGGAATACGCCCTCCCGTACCAAACAAACAGCTACTCTATGCAATCGGTGTGCATAACTTATGCAGATGTTGATTGAGTGGGAAATATTAAAGAGTTAATGTTCGCAAGGTATTGCGTGAGAGAACGCTAACTCAGAGAGCTACATGTACTGGGTATGACACGGCGAGACTGAACAATCCTTGCAGAGCATCTTCTCCAGCTCTCTCTTGTGGAGAATGATAAAGTGACCAGGGGTAGAATATCAGACTCTATTAGATCGACCCTAAGTCCAATTCCCTATCTACGATGTATAGTTTTATAATTGATATCAATTAGAAGTTAAGTTTCAATCAATCACAGTTCTATACAAGGCGGGGGTGCTTGTCTCCCCTGAGTGGTTTTTATATACGGTTTTCATTGTTTTTATTATTATTATTGAGTCTGTGTTTGAAGACTAACGTAGGATCGCCATCACGCAGCAAGATTCGACCCACAATTCCAAAGGGGGAATTAGCAAACTTCCTGTAGAAGTAGCCGCTCACTGCACTACACTACTCGGGAGGGAGGGGGGGGAGGGGGAGGTGGAGTTAGGGTTATGAGCCCATCCCTATCAGTGATAAATGACGACTCTTGGCAATGTTACATTTTTGGATACTGACCAAAAGAGATGCTGCTGGGTATGTGGTTTGATTGCAAGCTGGCTTTGTACGGGGTTGAAATTCCAAGGTATCAGGAGTTTTCATCTGCTTCTCAATCTTTTCAGCTGTTTCACATCAGAATCATCCTGGCTGTGGCCTGGACTTTAGGATTCATGTGCAGGGCTGGTCTCCCGTCTTATAAAGACTTGCAACTGATCTAATTTGATCGCAAGTCCAATCTCTTATCTGAAAACTAACAAAGTTACGGTTGATATCAATCGAAACTCAAGCTGCGATCAGTCGCAATTCTTTTTGAGACAGATCCCTTGTGACAAGAAAAAGAGGCCGCACTATTGCTGTATTTGTTCTAGATTTTGTTCTGGAAAAAAGGAGGAACAAATACCACTTTATTTGAGTGACTCCCATTCATATACACTTCTAGTGGTACTGTTTTGGCAACATCACTACAAATGTGGCACATATTTTGCAAACAAGTGATCATTTTGAACACAGTTAGCAGTTAGAAGCTGTGGAATAGGCAACCAGAAATATTAATATTTGCTTTTGTAACAGTCATATGTATGAGAAAATACTATTATCCAGTGGTGTGCAGAAACAGCTACATTGCAGGATAGATTCTAAAAACTAAAATATACCCAGGATCGAACCACTTACATGTTGGTTGTCTGTGTTTGGGGTCAAAGTTAAAAATATGAAGGAAGAGGAAAATTGGCTTCTTTCAACTCCTGCTATCCTCTTCGACTTACGCAATGTCCCTGGCATTTGAACCAGTTTGTGAAGATGTAATCGCCAAGAATTGCAGACTGCAGATGGCCTTAAGTTAACTTCAACACAGCTGAGGGAGCTCTGAGACACTCAACCTCAACTAGGATAGCAAGATAGCAGGAAGAATATAAAGCTATGACCAGACGGTTGCCCCTCAATGTGCAGAGTGAAAATCAGAAAACACAAAATGTATATTTCATAAACAACACCGTGTGTTACCTAGCATCGTACAAGCGATAAAAGTGAAATTTTTAGGAATTATAATTAACTGTTAAAATTGAGACATATTTTTCATGAAAAAAATGTTGGTCAAATTGAGCACCTGTAAGTCAGCATACTGCGGTATAATTGACTATACACATCCACATGTACATATATAAAACATATATTGGAACAACTATTTCAATAGTGTACCTGACTACTATAAAGTGCTATATTAATAAATGTGACATGGTATCATATGTGGAAAAACAATTAATGATGTAAGGTGAAGGTATATAAGAGAAGAAGGCAAGCAACAAACACAACGGCAGCAAATTACTGGTACAGGTGACACCAGGGCCCCGTAACATAAAGGTTTGCAATCAATTGCAAATTTAAAAGGCGAATTCTGATTGGTTACTGGTCAGTCTTTTGAACAAATAGCCCATGCAAGAACGATGTTTGATTGGCCATTTCCATTTTGATGTTACGGGGCCCAGGTATAATGACCACCTATACAGAAAGACCACTTGTGTCTGTAAAGACCATATTGATTGTTTCCTTTGAACAATGTATGAAAGGAATCTGTACAAACAAATAACCCGCCTTTGTAGTCTCCCGAGAGCGGTCTTAAAGGGGAAGTTCACCCTGAAATTATTTGGGTTTCAATGAAAAAAGACAAATGAAAGAAACATATGAGTTTTGATGAAAATTGGAAAAGGAAAAGAAAGTTATTTGATTTTAAAGTTTTGAGTTTGTGACGTCACATGCGAGGTGCTCTCCCATATGTTGTGTACAATTTTTTTTCGAAAATATGCATTTTCTCACAAAGATATGCATACTTTTACTTGTACATTTGATACATTATTAGAAATATGTTTTTACACACATACCTGTACGAAAAAAAAATCTTTCCATTGTCAAAAACAGAAAAAAGCGATTTATTGACTTATTTTGTACACAACATATGGGAGAGCACCTCGCCTGTGACGTCACAAAATCAAATAACATTATTTTCCTTTGACCGTCAAACCCTCACTTATGTTTCTTTCATTTGTCTCTTTTTATCGAAACCAAAATCATTTCAGGGTGAACTTCCCCTTTAATATACATGTTTATTTAGGTAAGGATGAACACCCTGCACAAGATACTGACAAAGGGGAATGTCATCTCCAAATTGGAGTTCTGACCATATCTCGGGTAAGTGATGAGATTTTTATTTTCAAGTTCAGCCAACTGAAGTAAACCATACTTCAGAGTTCAAACATAATTGCATGTTTGACAGTTAGAGAAACATGGTAAAAAAACACATATTTAGAGTATGGTGGGATGATCTGGATAGATGACACCATATGGCCCCATATCATGAAACTCATTGGCATTTACAAATGACTCATATCTATCGGATATGTTCTCTCATCACGTCAGAAGCATGGTTTTCAGTCAGTCTTAACAGGTACCGACACATGTGACGATAGTACAAGTTTTACAGAACAGGTCTGAGAGTGATCATTATGCATTACACATTTTACCTGTCACCATCCTTGTATAATTTTACCAAAAAGATGGTATTGAGACAAACAGATTGAGAAAATAATCTCCACTTCTTAGTTTTGCCTCTTAAATTATTGGAGATTCCTAGATTGAGGGTCAAATATAGACATTTCAGTACCTAATAGTAGAATGAACTTACACCTGGCATAAAACTCATTTTATCTCAGAACAAAAGGGGCTTTTATCTTTGTACCCTCAAGAAGATTTCAGCTGATACTAACAAATACCTATACCTTTACACATATGATTGCTGGCAGCACGAAGCAAAAAACGGTCAATAGCTTGTACGAAAGCTTAGAATGTTTAAGAATTGAGAAATGAGAAAACAAAATCGTTTTTTGGTGATAAACCCTTCTTTTGTATTTTCGGCTCACAAATAGCTGTGACTAATTTCATTTTGGTCACTGTATCCCTCCATTTACAGCATTAATGAAAATCCATTTGATATACTGTAACTACTGATAGTTGATGGGAGCTCTTCATGCAACGGGGCCTCAATCGTTGTTGAGGGAAAAATATGGGTTTGTCCATGCTTGGAAATAGCTTCAACTGATTTCATCTTCATCACTATATCCCTACCTTTATATCATTAGTGACAAAACACTTGATAAATTCTAATTATTAGTGGTCCGTGGGAGACTTAATTGTAGTCCACTCATAGCGGAAGTTAAAGCGAGTGTGTCCATGCTTGCGACGAGGCATAGTTCCTTCCTTGTGACTGCCCGGGGTGATGTCATCTCTCAAACGAGGTCAGCAAACTCTCCTGGATATCCTTCTCCGCCATCCTCCTACAAAAATGACAATAGCGGGAAATTTAATGACAATCTCATCCCCTTATTAACCCTTTCAGTACCAAGCTATGAAAAAGCTAATTGATATATTACACAAGTCATGCACCCAAGGCGCTGACAAGCCTAACACAGAAGTCATGTCAAATCAGTTTCTGAGCAGCACACCTAGAAAACTACTGCCCTCTAAAAACAAAATAGAAATATATATGTGGGGACTAGTTTTTAAGCATGTTATCATGGAATAAACACCCCGAAATGTGTATTGCATTATGCACTATGGGGAATAAAATATTTCCACAGGGGTTCTTTTTGCATTGTCTGGGCTACAATGTCATTGTAAAATCCTGAGCCCTACACAGTTTTTATGATTCAATAAAAACATGCAATAAATACATAATGCAGCTATCTCTAAAAAAAGATGGCAAGTTCTGCAAATGTCTTTCCCTTGCAGATTTTGTATGTTCACCATAGTCTTTACATGGATTATGAATGTGCATACTCAAAACACTTTTTTTGGTTTTATATTACAGAGTTAATACATGAGTGATGGTGCAGTTGCAATCCATATGAGCAATTCCACTAGTGTGCTTGAGGTCATGTACAATGTGCTCCAACATAAGTAGCCAGCATTGTCTCATTTAATTTTTTTGTTCACAGGCTCTGCATTAGATCTATTCGTGTGTGTTCAGGACGTAAACATTCCACTTTCTAGACCTGATGCGGTGTGTTTGCACTGCACATCAGGGGCATTCACACACGAGAATAAGTGAGATCGTGACTGAGGCTTAAACCTCTCTAAGTCTTGAGTGCGTTCACACACCTGTTGGGCAAATCTCACTGAGCCAGCAAGCGCAGCGGACTCCATGCGTGAATTAACATAAAGATATACACGCATCCACTGCAATCCCAACTAGCGCCAGGAAGCACTAAGATTGTTTTGCACGGTTCTTCACAAAAAATGTCACTATAAGTAAAATGTTTGCGTTCACACACGACAAAAAAAGTCTGTGAAATTTTGACCGAGGTCGAAACATCAATGTTTGAAAATCACTTATTTTGGTTTGTGTGAAATTGTGAATGCACTTATTTTCTACAATGCTCGTCCTATAATGTAAGTTACATGAACTCAACCAAAAACCATGGAAATCCCCTAAATCTAAAATTGATGTTGTTTTCATCCCTGCGGCTTATACACGATACCAACCAAGTGCACTGCTCATAATGTGCTCCTGAGCATTGGTAGAATGTTAAAAGGCATGCAGTTATTTTGAGATCAGTGTTATTAAAGGTTACTAAATTAGGAAAATAAGTTCCCACTAATCTATGTAAAATTATCCACTAAAAACGAATTTCACATTCGTTTGCCGCAATAAAGTCTAATTTTGACGAAAATTTGAAAAAAAACGCACGCCTTTGTACAGAAGTCAACAATAGACCATTTTTGTAATGTATTCACAACTTTCCCCCTAGCTGCGTAGTAACGGGTTATTGCATTCACCTGTATCTTGTCATTCAGATTCAATGGATGCAATGCACTTTGAATCTATTAGTTGTTGCTACTCAGACAAACCTAGGACAAGCTTTGGTAACGTATTGTTTGAATTGCGTGAATAAAACATTTTATTTACGTCGTGGGCATTTATGGCATTTTGACTTCTCATACGTCACTGGAGGCGTGCGTTTTTTTTCTTCAAATTTTCGTCAAAATGAGACTTTATTGCGTCAAACGAATGTGAAATTCATTTTTGGTGGACAATTTTACATAGATTAATGGGAACTTATTTTTCTAATTTAGTAACCCTTTAAGATGAGTGACAAAGGGGTGTACTATGAGTATGACATGATTAACAACATCAATGCACAACAAATCACAATGATACAAACATCTACATACCGATGTATACTGTACATTGAGTTTCATGGTATTCCATGTCATGGGGATGTCCCAAAGAAGGACTGGTTGGGTTATGTTTTGGAAAGAGCTCTGAAAAATGAGTGAGAGTGAGAAAGAGAGAGGGAGTAGGTTAGAGAGGGCAAGAATCAGAGTAACTTAACTCTGAAAAGAGCAGTTGGCTCAACGTTCTGATCTGGGGGGTGCTTCACCAAGCTGTTCGTAAGCTACGAACGACTTTACAAACGACTGGTGATCCCTTCTTGTGCTAAATCACATTCTCAATGATTTTGATTCCCATGAGCTTAAGTTCAAATCTGATGTTTATAAATGAAAATTGTTGTTGTTAACAATTATCTGAATACAAAGCTTATGACTTGTCATATTTTATTAGGATTGTTGGAAAAGAACCCCCAATATGTTAAAACAAAAAGTTATATCGCATTTAGCACAAGAAGGGATCACCAGTCCTTCATAAAGTCGTTCATAGCTTACGAACAGCTTGGTGAAACACCCCCCTGGTGGTCATTAGATTCCCTCCTTCTTCTATCTCTTACTCCTAATGACAAACTGTCAACATAAACACAATGTCAAGCCAACAGTAATACTCTGACCCTCACCCTCACCAATCTACCTTCTCTCTTTCCCACTTTCTCATTCGCTCTCTCTGAGCAGCTAACTTTCAAAGCTTTTCTGAAAGAATTAGGGAAAATATACATGGGGGCAAAATCTTAATGCTTAAAACAGCCCCCCCCCCCCCCCATTCCCATAGACACAATGTGAAATTGTACCCAAATCGGCCAATGTGCTTAAAAAGTAGCCCCCGAAAAACTCATTGAATTCATTTTTTTCCTGGAAAAGATAACCCAACAGCCATTTTATTGACTAACACATAATGTGCCGTAAAATCTCGTGGAATCTCTACATTATATCTGCAGCCAGAGGATGATGATTTGATGGTCTAATTTGGCAACTGCATATTAAAGCTGTGCTAGAAAAAAAGGTTATTCCAGCATGAAATGTAAACTGTGTATCAGTCTTTTCTACATGGCAGGCTCCTTGCAGTCATCCAATCCTGTTACTTTCTGATGAATGGTTTCTGATGGAGAGCTATGTTATGGGATAAAACCCATTACAAATTGTTCTTAAAGAATGGATTTTCTTAGACAGAGATGACAATCTTTGCCATCCCCCCCCCCCCCAGAAAAAAAAAAAAAGAGAATTTTAACCAAGGTATATGTACTTTTTTTTCTACAAGCAACGATTGCATTTTCATTCATTTTTATAGTTTAAGAGGACAGCACGAAAGAGAGTTGATAATCATTCTTGCAATAATTGTCCACTAATGCTATATGTACTCTTAAACTTTAAACATAAAAATATTGTTGTATTTCACCATTTGTATCAGGCTAAGACAACACAAATCATACTTCTTTGCAGTTCTGCTGAGACCCACCCTTAAAAGCTTACATTTTGTCTCACTTTTCTAGTTTTCCTGGCAATAACTTCCAAAACATTAAAATCCTGCAAGCCAACTTTGAAAGCAGTGGTAAGCTTCTCGCAGGCAGCCTCCAATAATTGTACACATATTTTGGGTCGATAAGAGTGTGAATAAGCTTGAAACATCCACAAAATACTTAAAATACTATATCTCTAGATCTTTATAGGCCCCTGGTATGATTTAATACCATGACCGACCGATATCATATGACTCCTTTGCGGTCAAAAGAGCAACACGACCTTGCCCCTTAAAAGTCTCGTATAAACCACAAGAGACCCGAAATAAAACTGGAACTGACTTGGCCACTCCGCTGCACCCTACAAGGTTGGATGTACCATGGCCAGCTCTAATTGGATGGGAAGTATTACAAGCCCCACCCCCTTTTTATTCTTTTTGACGTGTAGTTTACTTCATTTACCTTCCTCCCCCCCCCCCCCCCCCAAAAAAAAAAAAAAAAGAGAGAAGATCGGAGAAAGGTATAATATCAACAACAAAGACAATGAAACTAAAATCATGAAACTACTCTTACACCTAATGACTGTATAGCCGCAATTAACAGTACAGTATTACATACAAATGTTGGGATATTAAACACAAGATAAACCAGCGTTTTTATACTACAATTAAAATAAGGTATAAAAAAGCAACATGAAGTAGATATCAGAAAGGAAATAAATAAACCACATCTATTCACAAAGTGAGACTTTTTTTGAAATCCGAAACATGCAACTCATATTGTGCATAGATACGTTCGGTGCTGCAACAAACGGAAGACAGACTCAATACTAAGAATATCATGAAAAAATGTTTTGATGTGCCTTGCTCTAGCACAATGCAAGATGAAGTTAAATGTCAATGACATGTGAAATGTCTGAACTTAAGAGATGGTGAGCTCTGTTAAGCATGATAGCATCGCTCCCAAGTGATCTGTGTATGCAGTTAAACTACAGCCAATATTAATAAGAGCTGATTCTATCAGTAATCACAGGCTGCCAATGATTATCACATCAAGATGCATCCATGATCAGGTTTTTCCCATCTTGTAGCAATCTGCATGCACTGAGTAATGATGGTGCAATATTCCAGCCCAGTGCTTGTTAATGGTAGGCCAACATTACTGGACATTTTGACTAGTCTACTTTCATTTAATTCACAAATAAATGGTAGAACAGAAAGGCTAATGGCTAGAGGTTATTAGTTTTAAAAGTCATTTAACTTTAGGTTAGCTCCAACAGACTTTGTATGACTGCAGTTATTTCAGCTCAGCGCTTGTAATGGTGGGCTAAGATAATTGGACTTTTTGACTAGTCCATTGTTATTTCATCTATAACAATTACAATGGTTAAACTTTTTGACAATTCAACTATTTTGTTTAAGCATTAATAGTTTACTTTTTGACAAGTCCACTGCTATGTCATTTATAAATTAATGGTTTAACTTAATTCCTAATATAATGCTATTTTGTTTGTAAATAAATAATGAAACTTATTGATTTGCCCACTGCTATCTCGTTTATGAATAAATTAGAAACAAAATAGCTAGACATTTTTAGATCTACAGCGTGTTCAACTCCTTTGAAACTGGGTTTTCCAGAAAAGCTCTTCTACATTCTGCCATTGAGCAAAGAACCTGCACATGAGTACAATCATAGTAATACCCTGTTGTCTGAAAATCACAATAATTTTAATACATACTCAAACATGTTAAAATATGACTATAACAAAGTTTGCAAAATGGCATCTCTATGAATAAAGCCCCGCTGCTTCAGAGCCAAATTCACCGAGTGAAAATTATGTGATGATAATGATGAAACCCACAGAATGATATACCACCACACTAAACCCAAGAAGTGCCAACACCATATAAAAAGATGCAAAACTGTAAATATATAAAAAAAAAATATTGTGGGGGGGGGGAATGAAAAGCAGTTCATGATTCAAATTTCTCACAATGCTGTAAAATAGCTGGTGTTTCATTTTGCAAGCAATGAAATGATCTTGCAGTGTAAATGATTGACGGATCTTTTTATCTATCTCTTAAAGGTACAGTAAAAAAAAAAAAAAAAAGAAGTAATGAATATCAAGCTGTAAATCAACGCAAATGTCTCGGTTGATTTTAATAGCAAATTTGTGAAGAATTGTTGAGCAATTTTAAACATGTCTGTGCTATATAAAGGTAGAGTAAAATGCAGTGCACACAGTGCAGCCCACTTAAACTGTCAAAATATCTAGCTTGAGTATTGCATGAATGTGACTGATCTTGCTTTGATCTAGATCTGACAAGTTTGAGTTGGACTCCACTGCACATTCAAATACAATGAGATTAAAATCACACGGCGCATGCTTAGTACAGGGTGTGTAATATCACGATACACAAGGCAAGTTTTTAATACAACAGTCAGGAAACAGTGTGCAAAATGGAAGGGGGTGAACAGTGGCGCTGCAAAGTTATTTTTTTTGGGTGAGATCCGTCTACTACTAACGCACCACCAGGCAGTGAGTAATGAGAGGGGTGCAGGGGGGCCAGGAAAAGGGGGAACAGGGGTTATGTACGGGGTAAGGGGGCAATGAATGGGGGTACAGGGGGGTAGGTTGACCTTGAGGAGGGGGTAAGGCAGGCACTGTGGAGTGATTAGGGAAGTTGCTCAACGGTGGAAAGGAACTTTAAATATGGGTTTGAAGGAATCACAATGGGTGTATCCTCATGGACATTAGGTAGATGGGTTGTAGCTGAACTGGGCTGGATGTACTTTTGTCTGAATGGAGGGAAAGGATGAACTGGTTATGTAGGGGTAAACAACTTTTTCAAATAATGACTGGAGAGGGAAATGTGTGACAAGATATGGGTTCTTTTGCCTGTTTTGATTTTTTTTGGTGTGCAGGGGGTTCATGATTTATTGGGGTATGGATGCTAGATAGAGTCTGGTGATTGTATGAATGGGGTACAGAGCTTTTGCAGATGGATTATGGGGGTAATAAGAACTTTGAGAGGGAAATACGTGACAAGAAATGTATTTTTCTTTTTTCCTTTTTTTTTTTTTGGGGGGGGGGGGTTGGGAAGGAGGTTCATGATTAAATAGGGTATGGGAGTCATAAAACAAGGTCTGATGATTAAAAAGGGTATCATAAGATTATTAAGAGGAGCACAGGTAATAGGGATTATCCACACCAGTGCAGGGTGTAAAAAGCACCGGGGGATCTACACAAAGCGAAACGGGTGGGGGGGGGGGGGGGGGGGCTACGTTAATGTAATGTGGTTTGGGGATTATCGAGGAGAAAATTGGGTGCAGGGCTTCACAAGGGAAAGGGGGTTTCATGAATACATATCTGGTCTAAAGGGGAAGAGAGAGCAACGAGAGTCAGATGAAATGGGGGATGGCGATATAGAATCAGAGATGCCAACCTCTTGACACAAAAAATCAGACTGAACATCCTCAAAAATCAGATTTTCACGAAAACTCAACATGACCAGTGGCCTGTTGGCCCCAAGCCAGGAAAATGTTAGAAAAATGTTTTACTGGTAACAATGGGAAAGTGAAATGTTTGATCTTAACTCTTTTCATCCCATACCGATTACAGTATTACCAATAATGGGAGACATCTTCGCTGTAAAGCAAATGTATAAGTGGCAACACATGCTATCACAATAGTATGAGAGCATCTATTTGGATCTTAGAATAAAGATCAGCGAAGTCACCTGAACCAGACCTGCCAACTTCTGGAGTTCAAAAACTGTATTCTTTAATCCAAAAAGTTGTATTTTACCAACAAAAAATGTATTTTAAAAAAAATGGATCAATGGCTCTTACAGTTCCTACATCGGGCATTTTTTATGGAGCATTGGTTGAATATGCATGATTTTGTCATGACTGGTGTGCTCGATGAACCAATGAACATCCCCAAATTGCTAATGTGAGATGCTGGTAGGATACTTTACAAAACAGAATGGGCATTTCACCATTCTAAAAATTGTACTAAATACGTCTAAATCGTACTGGTTGGCATGTCTGTAGAATGAGGTATTGGGGATTCTGGAAAGGGATACCCAAGTGAGTGGGGGGCTTCATTAATGTAATCGGGTCTGAGGAATATCAAAGAGGAAACGAGAGCTATGACAGGGAGGTGAAATGGGGCATGGCAATATGGATTATAGTCATTCTTTAAATGAAAAGTGATGTGTGTGTGTGAGAGGATGGGGGATTGGGGGGTGGGGGGAAGGTTCCATGAGAGGGGGTGGGGCTACATGAATGTAAGCAGGTCTGGGGAATATCAATGGGGAAAAGAGTTATGACAGTGAGATGAAATGGGGCATGATGATATGTACTGTTGCAATTCTTAAAAGTGAATACCAATGTGTGTGTGTGTGGGAAGGTGGGAAGGAGGTAATGTTATGAAAGAAGGGGGGGGGGGAGGGGGGTAGGCTATCCAGGGGCCCAGTGGCGTCTGGGAATACCACATACCTCAGGTTATTTTACATCCTGTGCTCAGGACACACCAAGCATCATGCGATATAAGGAACAAACACATAAGGAAGAAACAAACGATGGGAAGATCAATGGTTACGAACAAACACAAACCCGTAGTCCGTCATCGGGAAGGAACCATCTACAAAATTATCATGCAATCAATCACTGCTAATTGATAATATCTATTATATCGTAAGTCAATTTTCATCCATTATATATCTAATTATTGTCTCCAGCATATATAGTATTGCAAAGATAATTAATACAAAATCAAAATGCTACAATGCATTGTTGTAATTCATATTGATAAACTTATGATTCCTCGTGATCCTTCAAGGCATTCAATGCTTTCATCCATATTATGCATTTGTTCAGCCCCGCAGGTAACAAACAAAAAAACACAAGTCCCTTAAAAAAAAAAAGTTAAATCAAAACCCATTGTACTATCGATATTCAGAAACTGGTCTGAAAATCCAGTAATGCTTTTATCAATGATCTTGCATGTGAACTTAAAATGAGACTTGAGCCAATATAAAACAATAATTTGTAAAACAATACATTCAATGTGACTGTGTGTCTAGGCCCTGTGCTTACAAATAATTTGGCCAGTTTGAAGTCACTAATAGACTTGTATTAACATATTCCTGTATTCCTTTCTCATACCTGAAATGTGATGTTACATTGGTCCGTTGCATAAAACTTACCATTAATGGTAACTCTGCCATCAATAGCAACTACCATAGTAACATCACTCAACATCTAATCAAATTCAAGGTTTCCATAGAAGTTGCAATTGATAGCAAAGCTACCATCAATGGTAAGTTTTATGCAATGGGATCCAGTTGGTATGGTGCTCACAAAGTGGTCAAATACAAATACAAATTCTACAGCTCCACAATATCAACATGACATCAGTTAAGAGTTCATTTAGTTTTATGTGATAAATGAGACACTTAACACCAATTTTGCTTGCATATTTACTGCATTGTTTTAGTTCAGCATTCCTTTGGCACATTTAGTTGCAGAGCATGTTTTTTTTAAAACCATCTACAAAACAATTATACGCTGTACGATAAAAGACACCATTAATATTAATCAAATAGGAAACTAATTCAAAATCTAAGTTACTGAATGAAATAGCATGCAAACTATAAAGCAATTATACTACAATTCTAAATTGCGAGCGTATTGTTAATTCATTAATACCGAAGTTTGGAAGTTTAATAACTAAATTGCTTATCAAAATGTTAGCATTCCATTTTATTAAATAAAATTGATAGAAAACATTTCATCCCCCATAACTAGCTGTGGTAAAAATTGAAAGTGATGCACATTTTCCAAACCTTCAAAACACATGAAAGACAGCTATAAGAGTTTCTACACACAAATTGGTGCAAGTTTCCTAACCTGCAATATATTTGGCACGATCGGGCCTTTTAAAAATAGGACCCTCATTTAATCAGGCCATGTATGAAGAATTTCCTGTGCGTGCACATTATATTCAATGAATAAATACGATACAACCTTGAATAAATAAGCTACTCATTTTTTTTCTTCTAAGAAAATCTCATTAAATCAATTTTAAATAATCGTTTTCATGCCAGAGATATTCTGTAAAAGGAAAAACAAATTTATATGTACAGCCCCAGTGTAATCATCCATCACTATGGAGATAGTATCCACATTTTTAAATTGATGAATCAATTAGCATACTAGACTTAACTCATATATTTTGTATGTTAATTATATCAATTTATATGGTGAGAGAAAAATGTAGAGTGTTTCTGTCAAAATACATAGCTTTTACCCAAAATTTTGCTCTGAGCTTCATTTTTTTCACTTCCACATTTCCAAAGCTTTTCACAAGTTCGCAAATAGTACAATGCATGTAAAAGGTTTTCTATTTACCAGGCAAGTGATAACCAACAATATATCGTATTTTACTGCTTAAACGTTTGAATTTTTCTTTATAATGTAAATCATACTTTGCAATTTGCATTTCCTGTTCTTCATTTATCATTTTGCAATTTGAAATGGTTAGCAAAGCCTTGAATAATAACGCATTTCCTCACAAGAAAGGGGTTGACCCGAAAGTAATTCTGGAAATAAAATGAGATTTAGAATGTGACATGGGTTAGAGGAAATTAGCTGTCCTTCATTATAACAATTAATGTTATACCCAATCAAAGTTCTCCTGGCAGAAATCCAAACTCTTTTGTCATCACACAAATGAGAAGTAAAATGCTCAGTATGAAATAGAAAAGAACATAAAGAGAGAAAAAAGAAGAGGGATACACTGAATATATGGATAGAGAGACAGAGAGAGAGACAGAGAGAGAGAGAGAGAGAGAGAGAGAAAGGGTGAGAGAGAGAGAGAGAGAGAAAGAGAGAGAATGAGAGAGAGAGAGAGAGAGAGAGAGAGAAAGGGTGAGAGAGAGAGAGAGAGAGAGAGAGAGAGAGAGAGAGAGAGGACAGAAAGAGGACAGAGAGGGGAAAATGATAGAAAGAGAGGGTGGAAGGAAGAGAAGGGGAGAGACAAGGAGACAGAGAGAGAGAGTGAGAGGGAGGAGGACAAACAGACATAGGGAGTGACAGAAAGAGAGAGAAGGGGGAGGGTGAGAGGAAAGGGAGGGAGAGAGAGGAGGGGGAGGGAGAGAGAGAGAGAGAGAGAGAGAGAGAGAGAGAGAGAGAGAGAGAGAGAGGGGGGGGGGGGAGAAGAAGGAGAGGGGAGAGGGAAAAGGAAATGACAGTGATGCAGTAAAGGAAAGGGAGACAAAGAAAAGAGGAAGAAGGGGACAAGGAGGGTGGTGGGGGAGGGGTGGTGAGAAAAAAAGAAGGATAGAAATGATAGAGACCAATAAGACTTCAAGGAGAAACACACAACAGTGAGACAGGAAACAAGCATTGGCATATAAACAGTAATAAAACCCATTCAGAAGTCAGACCAATGTAAGTGCTCCAAGGGGTATGGGGGAGGGGGGTACCCTTAGGGGTGGGGGTGTACCCTTGGGGGTGTACCCTTGGGGGTGTACCCTCGGGGGGAGGGGATGTACTCACCTCATCTCCCCATCCCTCTGAGGCTCCAGCCAGCTGGTAGTGCTGCTTGCGGAGCTCCGCCAGGGCCACCCGCTCCTTCTCCAGCTGGCTCTCCAGTTCCAGCACATGGACCTGGGCCTCCATCTCCATCCGCTTGGTCTGCGTCAAGCTCAGCTTGGAGAAGTCTGGAGACTCTGTGGTCGGATAGACGGAAAGGAAGAACGATTGAATGATTGCATGAGAGATTGAATGAATGAATGAATGAATGAATGAATGAATGAATGAATGAATGAATGAATGAATGAACTAAGCGCCATCTCCATGCGCTTGGTCTGCGTCAAGCTCAGCTTGGAGAAGTCTGGAGACTCTGTGGTCAGATAGACGGAAAGGAAGAACGATTGAATGATTGCATGAGAGATTGAATGAATGAATGAATGAATGAATGAATGAATGAATGAATGAATGAATGAATGAATGAACTAAGCGCCATCTCCATGCGCTTGGTCTGTGTTAGACTAAGCTTGGAGAAGTCTGGAGACTCTGTGGTCAGATAGATGGAAAGGAAGAAAGGAAGAATGATTGAATGATTGCATGAGAGATTGAATGAATGAATGCATGAATGAATGCATGAATGAATGAATGAATGAATGAATGAATGAATGAATGAGTGAATGAATGAATGAATGAATGAATGAGCTAAGTGCCACCTCCATGCGCTTGGTCTGTGTCAGACTCAGCTTGGAGAAGTCTGGAGACTCTGTGGTCAGATAGATGGAAAGGAAGAATGATTGAATGACTGCATGAGAGATTGAATGAATGAATGAATGAATGAATGAATGAATGAATAAATGAATGAATGAATGAATGAATGAATGAACAAATGAACTAAGCGCCATCTCCATGCGCTTGGTCTGTGTCAGACTCAGCTTGGAGAAGTCTGGAGACTCTGTGGTCAGATAGATGGAAAGGAAGAATGATTGAAGGACTGCATGAGAGATTGAATGAATGAATGAATGAATGAATGAATGAATGAATGAATGAATGAACGAATGAACTAAGCGCCATCTCCATGCGCTTGGTCTGTGTCAGACTCAGCTTGGAGAAGTCTGGGGACTCTGTCGGTGGGTAGAAGGAAACAAATACTGATTGAATGAGAGATTGAATGAATGAATAAATGCCTTGGATCTACGCATCTATCTCTATTCAAATTCACTCAGACTGAACTTGCAGAAGTTTTGAGATTGGGGTTGGACAGAGATAAGGGAAGAGAAATTAATTCATCAATAAACTTATTCAGCTATTCATTTGTTGATTAATATCGGTTCATATTCATCATTCATTCATTCATTAATGAATTCATGCACTCTCATATTCAGTCATTCATTACTTCATCCCTGCACTACTTTCTTTCAAATCTATTTCTTTGTACATACTTCCATCCACTCATCAATTCATCCATCTATTTTGTTTCACAATGGATACAAATCACAAAGTCAGAAAGTCAGTTGAAACCAGGAATACCCAAGAAATGAGATAAATTACAAGAAGTTCATTCCATCCACACATCCTGGGATTCCTCACCTCCTTCGTCGATCATCTGTGCCCCCGTCTTGGCGGAGGCCACCACCCCCGCCGTTGCTGTGGCAACATTCTTGGAGGCGAGCTGCAGACTCTTGAGGTTGGGGGAGCCCTTGTTAGCCTTGACCTTGCTGGCGGCCACCAGCTGGGCCGTGCTGGCCGCTATCTCATGCGAGCACACAATCAGCTCCTCAAACTTGCCCGTCCCACTCATCACCTTGTCTGAGCTCTCCCTGAAAAGCGCCAAAAAACAGAATACATAATGACATGGTACTCATCTGGTCAAATAAATGTTTGTGAATTTGGCAATGAACATGTTGTTGACAATAATAAAAGCAACAGTTCTCTAATCCCACGTCATTTTCAAGTTTTGTATTTTTATATTCTTACAGAAGTTGGTAATGTTTGCAAAAGGGATAAACTTACACGAGGTGTGATGCCCCGACGCCCACAAGTTTGGCAGCAGACAGCAGACCCTCCGTCCATCGGTGGTGCCTCTTGTAGAACTCTTTAGCTGATGCTGTACCCTGAGAAAGAAAATTAAAGAGAGATAGAGTGGTATATATGTACAAATAAAAATATGTTTGAAGAAATATTATACGTGGCTTGTTCTGTGTTACCCTAATCTACTGATTGGTCTCCAATTAAAGATTTGCGATTGAACATTCAGCATTCGAGATGTTTTCATTTTGCCTTACTCATTTTCTGTCATCACCACTACCACCACCAACTTCATCATCATCATCATTAACATCACAACCACTTTTATTAACATCATCATCTTCATTATCTTCATCATCATATCATCATCTCCCACACCATCATCAGCTGTATCAACAGATTGGACGTGAAATGTACCAAGCTCAAATTCAAATGAGTTCAGTTGACTTGTTTCAACACTTTCAGTTTATATCATCATTGTCATTTTCATAATCACAATCATATTATCACCACCAACACCATCAACTCCATCTTCATCACCACCACCACACCAGCCACGCCCATTTGCCCCTCCACTGGCCACAATGTCATGCTGCAGAAACTTGGGTAATCATCACCACCACCATCAACTCTATCATGAGCATCGTCACCACCACCATTATCATCAACTCCATTCAATATCATCATCACCAGCACAATCACCAAATTTATCATCATCTTTGTGACAATCACCAACTTCATCATCATCTCCATCACCACCACCACCTGCCATGCCCACTTACCCGTCCGCTGGCCACAATGTCTTGCTGCAGCGCCTTGGACGTGGTGATAAGCTCCCTGATGCACACCATCACCATCACCATCATCACTACCACCACTATCATCACCATGACTACTACCACCACCACCACCTGCCACGCCCACTTACCCATCCGCTGGCCACAATGTTCTGCTGCAGCACCTTGGACTTGGTGATGAGCTCCTCGATGCAGACCATCACCATCATCAAGGTCATGACCACTACCACCACCACCACACGCCACGCCCACTTACCCATCCACTGGCCACAATATCCTGCTGCAGCCCCTTGGACTTGGTGAAAAGCTCCTTGATGCACATCCAGACCACAACCACTATCATCACCATGACCACTACCACCACCACCACCACCTGCCACGCCCACTTACCCGTCCGCTGGCCACAATGTCTTGCTGCAGCGCCTTGGACTTGGTGATGAGTTCCTTGATCCAGACTATCACCATCATCACCACCACCACTATCATCACCATGACTACTACCACCACCACCACCTGCCACGCCCACTTACCCATCCACTGGCCACAATGTCCTGCTGCAGCCCCTTGGACTTGGTGAAAAGCTCCTTGATGCACATCCAGACCACAACCCCTATCATCAACATGACCACCACCACCACCTGCCACGCCCACTTACCCGTCCGCTGGCCACAATGTCTTGCTGCAGCGCCTTGGACTTGGTGATGAGTTCCTTGATGCAGACCATGAGCTGCGTGCAGGAGTCCAGGATCCTCTCGTTGACCTCCAGCTTGACCCCGGTGTCCGCCTCTCGCGACCTCTGCAGCATCTCCTGTGGTGGGCAGAGGGAGATTTGAAGGAGAGCGGTGAATGGGTGAGGACTTAGC
Organism: Arbacia lixula; assembly: GCA_963669155.1. NCBI lineage: Eukaryota > Metazoa > Echinodermata > Echinoidea > Arbacioida > Arbaciidae > Arbacia > Arbacia lixula. The sequence continues at coordinate 13,053,380 of OZ022583.1, forward strand.
ACACAGAGCTAGCAACTCGATTAACCCTAAAGACTTACCATCGTGAGCTTGTAGATGGCGCTTTACAAAATGCGTCTGGTCAGCACCATTACATTAATGATCCTATGTAGTGTATTGTTTAGCACTTTGCTTAAACCTGCATGGTACGAGTGCATGGACTGATCACAAAAACACCCAAAGTAGCAAAGAACTTAATCGGAAACTTCAGAAAGTCATTTTTGAATAATTAAGGAAGTATATTTGTCAATATTTGAAAGCATACAATTAGTCAATGAATTTGTTAATTGTTGAACATTTTTGTCTCCTGCCACTACCATTCATAGTATTCATACTACCCACATCACTTCTACCACCTCCACCATTCCTTCCTCCTATCTTACCTCTATTCTGGAGGCTGTCTGGTCTACTAGGTCTGTTGTTGCCTCCATATCTTTCCCCATCAGGTCTCCAATCTCTTCTTCTCACTCCCTGTACCATTCTTGCTACTCATAGCACTTGCATCATTCCTACCACTCCTACCACCTCTACCATCCGTTCATCCCATCTTACCTCTATTCTGGAGGCTGCCTGGTCTACTAGGTCCGTTGTTGACTGCATCTCTTTCCCCTTCAGGTCTCCAATCTCTTCTTCTCACTCCCTTTACCATTCTTACTACTCATACCACTTGCATCACTCCTACCACTCCTACCACCTCCATCATCCCTTCATCCCATCTTACCTCTATTCTGGAGGCTGCCTGGTCTACTAGGTCCATTGTTGCCTCCATATCTTTCCCCATCAGGACTCCAATCTCTTCTTCTCACTCCCTTTACCATTCTTTCTACTCATACTACTTGCATCATTCCTACCACTCCTACCACCTCCACCATCCCTTCATCTTATCTCACCTCTATTCTGGAGGCTGCCTGGTCTACTAGGTCCGTTGTTGACTGCATCTCTTTCTCCATCAAGTCTCCAATCTCTTCCTGCCTGTTTGTCTCCGCTGACATTAGTTCCTGACACAGGATAAAATGACAATGAAGTCCAGATTATCTCAGTCTACAGAAGACAACAACATATTTTTCTACCTCAGCTCGCTTTCGCTGCATCTATCTATATCTTCACAGTCTCTTTAAACAAATTAACTTCACAACTTTTTCACAGGTGGTTAAAAAACAAACCAATGCATTGATGTGGTTGGGCTATGGGTCCCCTTGTTCCTATATAGAGTTTACATCATTTTCTATATTGCTTGCTGAAATCTACATGACCAAATACTGCCATACTCTGACAAGAGGAAGCAAGTGACAAATCACTAAAAATCTGGGTTATTGGTATTCTTAGATTGTACTTACCATTCCCTACATACGGCCAAAATCTGGAAAAGAAATATTCATCCTGCTGCAAGATATTCAATCGAACATGATTTGGTGTTGCGCTGATGCCAATGCAAGTGACAGACACATTTTGCTCATTTACAAGAAAAGTCTCTTTTGTTAGTTGATTCCTTTTGTCAGAGTAGGGCAGAATACACCTTAGATATAAACCTTCAGAAACAATAAAAAAGAAGGCTGTGATCTCCATACCAAAGTACATGATAGTTTATACATTACATAAACAATAATAGAACCTATATAAAGTAATTTTAGATAAGGTCAATTGATTATCAGGGTTTCCTTCTGTTTTATCCTTTTCCATACCAGATTACCTGCTGCTCTTAAGTATTTGTGTACATCACTGGTAATAACCCTACACATGGCGAATAATGAGTTAACATAAATGAATAAAAATTATAGATATTCTTTATATTATTGATCTTTATCATTGTAATTATTTTGTATTTGTTTTGATTGATAAGTAAAATTATATTGAATATGCCAAAATGATTATATTCTGATCAGAGAATTTACTTACAAGGCCCTCTGGCCTTTTTCAAGTTCTCATTTCATTCTTATTATGGTTTATGACGTTTTCAAATAGATGTATGCATGTATGTAGGTATTTGTTCATTTGTTCATGTATATTTTTGTATTTTTATAATCGAATGAATAAAACAACAACAACAACAATAACAACAACAACAACAGCTAACCCCAAACCTTTTAGTACCATAGGTGCATGAAATGTGTAATAAGTTAACAGGCTTTTCCTGGCTTGGTATTGGCAGGGTTAAGCAGGATCTTTACCTGTGTGACCTGTGAGATGGCCTGGAGCTTCTCTCGGAGGTCGTCTTCATTCTGGCCGAAGCCTGCATTGTCGCCCTCTTTGAGCGACTGAAGCACAGTCAGGCCGCTGGAGCAGGTGGCATGGCAATGTGTTGACAATCCTTCAGGGGAAGCAATGACAAGAACAGTTCAGATGGGATTTCATTTGATTAGATTTTTTCACTTGGGTATGTTTCATTAAACATTTTTGCCTGTATACAGAACAAAAGTTTAACACGGTGTCCTAATTTCATGGAATGCCAAATGAAACAGCATGAAACATTATCATTGATTCAATACGATTGATTTTGCCCTCAGAATCACTATGGTTCATTGAGTTAGTCCATGTAATAATGACAGCAAATAATTGAAATCATCCACTGTTGTGATTCTGTTATGAAAATCAATGTTTTTGTGACAGCAACACATGATTAATTTTGGGCCCCATAAAAAGGTGTAATGGTGTCAAATAAACAAGTTTGAAACAAAAAAAAAAAGAAGAAAGAAAAATACATTGCTGGAAAAAATGTATTTTCTAAACGGTGTATGAGCTTCAAATGAAAGGCACGCTCACACAAATTTCTAAACCTACAAATGAGAACTACACCTGTACAGACCTCTACATAATAAATGTACTACTCTGGGAATGTGTAGGAATATGTTGGATGACAAGAAATGCAAGTTCAAGCCCTATTTTTATTTGTACCTCATTTTATACCAAAATAAGCTTCATTTTGTGGCTATATTTTCAAGGACAAAGGCAAAAAACAAAATGCAAATCAATCAATCCTATATTTTTTTTAAAGTACAACTTTCAGGAACATCATGTAGTTGTATTCTTTCAGAATATATTACACTCTTATCTGAGGAAAGAAGAAAGGAGAGATTGAAAAGTGGAAAGATGGATTTTAATCTTATTTCATAAGACTGTTTGAAAATTGTTGTAAATTTTGTGAAATCAAATCTTATGACAATGCAATATAAGATTTCTATGTGATATATAGGTTGACTAATTAACAGAGGGGTGCAAAACAGACTCACTTTCTCCGACATCGATGGGTGCGAGATTGGAGGTAGCCTTCCCTTGCAAGAGGTATTCTCCCAGCGAGTGAGAGAAAGAGGCGATGGCACCAATAAGTCCTCCAAACTCTGTAAAAAAAAAAAAAAAAAAAAAAAAAAATGCGAATAAAGGTTATGAAAAAATCGATGGAGTTTTATTCTGCCACTGATGATGGGTCCCGTTCTTGATTGATTTTTGTCATTTTAGGATCTCAGCAAAAAAGCATCTCAAAATTATGAAATCATTGAAAATAAATGTAATCCAGACCAGATGATGACAGTACAACAGTTCTTCAATGGTGAGTCCATAATCATTCCCACTTCTACACCATACCGAAACCTATTTACTACAGGAATCGGGTTTATCCAGTCCCCAGAAATGTACCTACGTTAGCTTCTTTTAAATGTTTTAGGTACTTTTTCATTATATCTAAATTGCTGGTAATGTTTGGAATTAGTAGTTCAATTGTAGCAACCATTCGAGACCACATTTGTGGAACCTTTCTCTGAGAAATGTTGCTTAAAAGAATTTTACTAGACATTATGTGTCTGCCTTTGAAAGAAATCTGAATACCACAAAAATAGAAAGAGGTGCAACTGAAATTGTCTGAGCTGTCTTGGATCTCTAAACTTGCCATTTGGGTTCTCCTGATACGCCTTGAAGCATCTGTCCAGATTATTGACACATCCATCAGCCTCAGGCGCTCTGCTCAGGAGATACTCTGCGGAGAAGAAGATTTAAACAAGTTTCATTATCAAAACCTCTGTTGATAAAGTAGCATTACCTTAGCAAAGACTGCAAATGCATCAGCACAAATTAAACTAACTAGCCTGCTGCTTTGCCCACCCATGTTGAAGCATTGCATTGCAAAAGGAATGAACTAATGACCCTACCCAATAAGTTTTTAAAATGCTAAAATGAACATATACAAATAAAATTATACTTGATTTATAGCATTTCTAAATTTTGCACGCAAGTGAATGCATTAACGTACGCATACACGCACATTTTTTTTAATCAAATTAATTGTCTATTTATTAATCTTATTCATGTCAAATTTCATTATGATCCAATGATGCATTCTACAGATATGTGAAGTAATAGATTTTCATTAAAGTGCTCGTTAATGACGTCACGATCACGTGATGACCTTGATAAGCTTATTTCAATAACATTTCATAAATACCAAGAAGTGAAAAAATAATCAATAAAAAATTATATAGGCAATTATGAGTTTTTGCAGGTAACAAAAAATAAGATTGGAATAAAGAAAAATAATGAAAATGATAAAAGAGAAAGAAAATTCTGACAAAATTAAAAAATACAATACAATACAAAAGATGGCTTAATAGCAGTGGATGTTACCTGGTGTACATGTGGCTGAGGCAAACTGAGGATCGTCCATCTGTTGGCTGATGAGTCTTAACGTCTCTTCTGCACCCTCCACTGCTTTAGCTGAAATAAGAAGAAATATCGGTCAACCACAGTCATTCATATATTAGCATTCAAACAACTGAAGATATCACATTACCATAAGTCTAGAGTATACATTGAACACTGTTATACATTGGTTCACACATATGGGTTTTAAAATATTGTCTTCGAAAAGATTTATTAAGAGGATAGGCATTACGAAAGTACACAAAGAAATGTATGATAAAGAAGAAGGAGGCGAGGAGAAGGGGGGAAGATGTGGAGGAAGATGAAGGTGGAGGATGAAGAACGAGGGAAGAGGAGGAGGGAGGAGGAGGGAAGAGGAGGGGGAGGAGAAGGGGGGAAAGGAAGAAGAGGAAGAAAAAGGGAGGAATATCCTAAAAAGAAGGAGAAGCAAATATGGCCCCATCTCATAAAGAGTTGTGATTGATCTGAGTCGCAAATCAAGTAATCATCAATCGCAATTCTTTATATGACAGGGCCCTAGAGAAGAAAAAAGAAGAAAAAAAAGGAGGAGCATATATGGAAGGAGATAAAGGAAGACAGATAAGAAATAAATAGAAGGGCCTTACCAAGCAGAGCCTTCCTCTGTGATTCCATATCCTTCCTAAGCTGCGCCTCCCTGCTGGCCGTCTGAGCGATAGACATCTGCAGTCTCTCCACCGTCTTCTCTGCCACCTGCCTGGCTTCCTGCACCTCCTCTGTGCTCTTAGCTACCGTGCTCAGCTGCTTGCTGGACTCGGCATTCTAATAATCAATATTATAGAATGGGTTAAGAATCCCCTAAAAAATTCTCCTACTTCAATTTATTTTCCCATCGTGCATTCTAATTTGCATTCTAATACAAATCATGAACATTTGGGATCTATTCAGCTCATTCTGAAGATAAAATTGGCACATAAAATGTTTTAAAATAAGCTTCCTTGCAAAATGTGTGGTAATTCATAGCCATGCATCTGTAAATTTTGTCCAGTTACATTCTGCATTGCATTTTTTTTTATATATATCTATATATACATATACTCTTGTGGTCGTTAATTCTATTAAAAAAATGTACTTTTTTCGGGGTTCAGAAGAATTATGTGCATGCAGTAATTTTGGCCTGATCCAAAAGTATTTTGCCATGCATTCAAACACACTCTGCTGCACCTTGTGTGTTTAAGCCATATAAAGTGACCTGGGCCACACAATTTGTACCGGCCTACTCAAACCTGTGCATCATTTGTGCATTGATTAAATCCTCCATAGAAAGAAACATGCAAACTCACATCATGTGAAGATTCAGGTTTTTTTTTTTTCATGTTTTCTCTCACAAATACATTTTGACCCAACACAGGAAACATTGAGTCTATGACGAAGATTGTTACTCACCACTCTTAATAATGACAAATGCTCCTCTCTCAGTTTCTGGTAGACGTCTTTCATCTTCTTGAACCTTTCTTCATTCACCTTTGATCTCCCTGCAAAACACAATTGTTTAAATGTACATGTAGATGGAAAAAAAACACATTTAGGATAAAAATAATCCAGTCAACCTGATGGTTTAATTCTTTACTGTAGGATACCAATAGACCAATTTCCTAAAGTATATATTCAGATTCTACGTCTTGTTTGTAGATAAAAATGAAATATGCTAGCAAATTACTTATTTATGCAAGAAGGGCCTAACTGACAGAAATAGGAACTGTACAAGTACCAAGATTTCCATGGGAATGCCCAAAACAACACATCAATGAAATACATTTCCTTTACTCCTCACAAAATTCTCCTCAAATAGATGCCACAATAAATCATAGATATTTGAATTTAATTATCCTCGTTACATTACTACTACACCTTCCACAAGATAACTAATAAATAATAATCATCATCACGATTAGAATCAGAATTATTACTTTTTGTACATCTAAAACTATTGTCAGTACTATGTTAGCTATGGTCAAATGATACTTACGCTCGGCATCCACCAATTTCTCTTCAGAGACCATGAGGGCAGCAGATTCTAGTTCTTTCACTCTGTCTCGTAACGTCTCATTTTCCTACAGTCAAACAAAACAAGAAAATACACAGGAATATTTAAGTTTCATCCCTTCTGCACAACTGATTCCATGTCTTGTAGATGTTTTTTTTTTTTACATTTTCTTTGAGGGATTTCTCAGAGTCCTTTGCTGAGGATTCTAATAAAAGAAACATAGAGGAGGGGTGGGAGATCTAAAACAAACAATCAAGAAAGCGCCTTAGTTTGACTGTAATTACTGGGAATGAAACCAATATGAGCACCTGTTAAACAATATCAATACTTCAATTAATATAAACCTGAACTGTAATCAGGCTGGGCTTCTTTTTCAGTTCCTATTACGATTCTCCCTACTTCCCACAGAGTCTCAACCATGGTGCGGGGCTTGTTCATCTCCTGCTCCATCTCCATCCTTCCAACTGATACTTTGACGTTCATCATGGTCATCTGACTCCATCACCATTCTCAGTCTCTTTTCCATCTCATTCATACTTCCACCGTTCCGCCTGACACCATATTTATAACCTGATACCTTGATGGGTATCATGGTCTATATTCTCCCTACCTCTAAATGAATCTCAACATTTTAACACCCTATATTTTCCCAACCTCACACTCAATCTCGGCGACATGCTGTGGTTAAGAAACGTGGACTATCATCGTCTTTATTCTCCCTACCTCCCACTGAGTCTGCTCATTCATTACATACTCCATGTCCATTCTCAGTCTCTTTCTGACCTCATATTCTATTCTCCCTACCTCACACTGAGTCTCGACTATGGTGCAGTGCTCGTTCATCTCCTGCTCCATCTCCATCCTTCCACCCGATACTATGACACATATCACGGTTATTTCCTACTCCATCACCATTCTTACTTTCTTTCTCATCTCATTCTTACTTCCATCCTTCCACATGATACCTCGACACTGATCATGGTCTCTATTCTCCCTATTCCATCTCCATTCTCAATCTCTCTCTCTCATCTATCTCACATCGTATTCTATATTTCCCATCTCATTCATACTTCCACCCTTCCACCTGACCTCATATTCTATTCTCCCTACCTCACACTGAGTCTGCTCATTCATTACACACTCCATGTCCATTCTCAGTCTCTTTCTCACCTCATATTCTATTCTCCCTACCTCACACTGAGTCTGCTCATTCATTATATACTCCATGTTATACTCCATGTCCATTTGCAGTCTCTTTCTGACCTCATATTCCTATTCTCCCTACCTCCCACTAAGTCTGCTCATTCATTACACACTCCATGTCCATTCTCAGTCTCTTTCTCACCTCATATTCTATTCTCCCTACCTCACACTGAGTCTGCTCATTCATTATATACTCCATGTTATACTCCATGTCCATTTGCAGTCTCTTTCTGACCTCATATTCCTATTCTCCCTACCTCCCACTAAGTCTGCTCATTCATTACATACTCCATGTCCACTCTCAGTCTCTTTCTCACCTCATATTCTATATTCTCCCTACCTCACACTGAGTCTCGACCACGGTGCGGTGCTCGTTCATCTCCTGCTCCATCTCCATGAGCCTCCTCTTGAGCTCCTCGATGATGCGCTGGTCCTCCTTCTTGGTGCGCTGCAGCTCCAGCTTGAGCTGGTCCACCTCCTGCCTCAGCTGCTCAATCATCCAGTCCCTACAACAAAAACAGAAACAGATCACCATGGGTGGTATTACAGAAGTTATCCTAAGTTTTCTCCTAAGTCCGCGAGTTAGGAGGTGCCTAAGAGAGCAAGAAATTGGTATTACATAACATCCTATTCGGACTCTCTTAATGTAAATTAGGGAGGGTTTGACCCCACCCAGTGTGCATTTATTAGCCAATGGAGGGAAGTGTTTCATTTATGAACAGCCAATCATCACAGCATCTCATCGGGCCCTCGTCCCCCTAGGATTGATCCTAACTTTGTGGTCGCGCAACTATGTGCGCGCACATCAATCATGTACGCGCGCTTGCGCAAATAAATGCTGCTCTTTTTTATTGCGTGTGTTATGAATGGCTAAGACAGGGGGAGGCTCTCCTAAGTTTTCTCCTAAGTTTTCTCCTAAATCCTCTCTTACGCGCATTCTGTAATACCAATCCTCTTAACTTTATGATTTGCATAAATTTGCATAAAGATAGGAGAAATCTTAGGAGCGGAGTTAGGAGAAAAGATAAGATCGTTCTGGAATATCTTACTTAGGCTAAGATTTCTCCTAAGTTATCGTTCTGTAATACCACCCCATGTGTCAAACTGAGAGATGTGCCTTGGTATTAGCTCTATGTCAAGGTATCTATCTACGTGCCGTATCCTATGATGTACGCAATCATGGAGTGCTACAACTCTCTGTCCTGAACTTTTTGTATCAGTTCCACATCATGGTCCCCTGCTCTGCTTACCAGTCAGTCAGTTTTCTTATCTAAGTATTCCTCCTCCTTCTTCCCTCATCTATCTTCCCAGTCGAAGCCAACTTTCCCAAGCCACCTTACAAGGTACATATCCCCCAAATGCCCTTTAATTCTAAGCTCAGTCCAGGGAATGCTCATCACCTTTCGTAAAAATTGCACCTTACAACTCTCTATCCTCTTCCTCAAAACTGATGTTATTGTGAAAGGAAGTGCATTCCTTTCAACCAAGTTTTCTATAAACTTAAAGTTAAAAGCTGGTCCACCTCTTGCCAGAGCTGCTCAATCATCCAGTCCCTGCAACAATATCAATGTGTGTGAAAGCTATATCTATCTACGTACCATATCCTGTAATGTAGGCAATCATGGAATGCCGCTGTTTGTAATAGATCCACAGCACAGTTAACAGCCCCTTCACAAATGACATGCCCCTAAAATATCAACCATCAAATTCTAAGCTTACAAATGGACGCAGTAGATGCTTGAGTTAAAAATGGTATCTTTTATTTGCCTACACGATCATATATCCTTTCACAAAGCTGCCAAGAAATGTCCCTATTATGCATTATAGTCCGGGGTCGTCGAAAGGTGGCTCACCTCTCATCTGGTCCGCTTTGTTGCACGGGTTGCACCTGTGGTTGTACTGGTTGTTGTTGCTGGAACTGGCCGTTGTGCTCAGGTGGGGGTGACGTCATGAGGTCCACCAGCAATGCACTGTGGGATAGACTCTCCTCCAAGCTCTGGTCCTCAACGGACGCCTCACTCGGCGGCTGAATTGGAGAGGGAAAAAGAAACGGAACAGAAATAATATATAACCATTCTTCTGTAGCATCGGATTACTGAGTACAGTTACATAAAAATGTACATGTACATAAAAATTGTTTGAAGGGAGTCCAGATATGTGGCTAAATTGGAGAGTGAAAAGAAAAGAAATACAAATAACATATAACCATTCTTCTGTAGCATAGGATTACTGAGTACAGTTACCTAAAAATGTACATGTACATAAAAATTGTTCAAGGGAGTCCAAATATGTGGTCATTATGAGGTCTACATTATACAGGTTACTTTAATGCAGGTTTCACTGAAAGAATTGTTTTAAGGAAACAGCAAATATGGTCTTTAAAGGCAGGTGGTCTTTCTGTACAGGTGGTTTCACTGCACAACCATTCTTAGGTAGAGCACGATAACAGTAGTGGTACCTATGCACGTGATCATGAAGAAAGAATTGAATCAACATATGCTACATAAGTGATTTGAGAGGGGGAAGGGGAAGCGTACTGAAAAAGGAATGTGATAGTTTGGGATTCTGTGGAATCACAATCATGTGCACGGACTGATCGAGGATAGATGAAGGAAGAGGGAGATCACATGGTTTGAAGAGACAGAGAGTCCATTTAATCATTAACATTATTATTACCAGCGGTACATCACCCGCTTGGTCCAGCATCGCAGCAGGACTTCATCATTGATTATCAACAAATATGAATTATCAATCACAATTCATCAATCATAAGTGATCACTATCATCATTAATGTTATCATTATCATTAGTATCATTATCATTACCAGTAGTACTATTCTCCTCACTGTTATCGCTACCATTATCATCATCATCATCATTGATATCATCAGCAATGCTATCATTATAATCATAAAGATGATCACTATAACGTTATCATCACTATCATTATTACCGGAGGGCTGTCCCTGCCGCCTCCCCCATCGTTGGACTCGTTGTGGCCCAGCATCACAGCAGGACTGATGTAGGTGTCTTCATTCACGGCTGCCACAAAGAAGTTTGGTGGCTCCTATGTCAGAGGGGGAAAATAACAGAACATTGCCATTGAATACTTTAAAGTACAATTGTGTTGAAAATTCTAAATATAGTAAATTTTTACATCTACGGAATGCTGGTTATGTAGAGATCACGAAAATATCAATTTCCCAAATTTCCAAAATCCGGTTGCAGATCATGTTCAACGAATGCCGTCAGCATTGTGACAGCGTTTCGGAGAGTCGATAATGAAGAATTATGACGTAGTAAAATTGTAATTTTTTATGCAGGGTTAGTCCGCTCTGTTAGATCAGCGTGGTTGGAAAAGTCAATATTTGGGTACCCTATACTATCCTTTTTTCATATGATATCAAAATATAGGCTATTTAAAATCAATGGTGTTCTACTTTAACTCTCTCAGTCCCATAGGCAATAAATTGTGTTGTTATCGACATGGGACTCTCAATGGTTGGCACTGTGAGGATTAACACTGCCATTGTTGCATAGAAGGCATTTTATTTGGGATACCGTGCAGACTCCCACATTTGATGACAACATTTTCAATGGTTCATTCAAACGTGGCATGGAGATTATTATAACTCATGCATGGTACGTGGCTACTCGAATAGCTGTCTGACATACACAAGGATTAACAATACAAAGTTTTGGGCTGGTTGAAAGAATGGTCATGACTTTGGAGACCGAACCCCAAACCTTCAGGAACACAATGTTTGGCCCAGTGGTTTTGAGCTGCCTACTCACGGCGAGAAGTGTGGGCCAAGGATTAACAACATGTTATTGGGGGATTGAACCCCAAACCTTCAGAAACACAATGTTTGCCCCAGTGGTTTTGAGCTGGCTACTTACGGCAGGGAGGGTGGGCACTTGGATGAGCCGTCTGAAGTACATGAGGCTGCTGGACCTGGAGTAGAACTCCTTCAGAGCGTGGAACTGCTTCAGGAACCGCGACCTATGACCCTCCAGGGTGTCAGACGGCAAGCCTGCAAGGGATGCGTTAAAGGGATACTATGCAGTGAGGCTACCTCCCAGGGCATGAAAATCATTTACAGACCATCAGTGAAAAACAATCATCGGGAGCTCAGACCCCCTGCGAATATCAAATGTGCCCAGATGAAAGAATACTTTTTTCCTCATTGGGGGGAATGGAAGAGTAAGGGGCCATTGTCATGAAATATCAAGCCTAGCTAGGTGCTCAAAATGCATGCAGCTGGAAGCACATTTAGCAACTTCCTAGGCTCTGAAGTAATGCATTGTGAACATGGGCCCTGGGTGCTAGTTTCATGATCTCAGTACTGAAAAGTACCCCCTGCAAGTACATTTGTATTGATTTCCACTGCAGGCCATGTACAATAATGGCAAAAGAGGTAGCAAGAACAGAAATCCATCAGATATCTGTCCACAAGTGCTAACATATGTTTTGACATTTCAGCTTTAAGATATTTGTTTTATTTTCGTAGACTGATTCATATCTTTGGCTTGCGATATTTGGACAAGAGCATGAGCATTCATCGTATGTCTTCTCTTTTTCTAGTGCCACTAACTACATGATGAATGTGACCATTCTGTGCCAGTCATTTTCACTTCTTTGCATATTTGATGGGCTTGTTCAGTAGCACAACATTGTGACTCTTCATGCTGGGTATCCCACTTACACGAGTGTAGTTTGTAGAGCAGCCTGACGCTGAAGTCATAAAGCTGGCTGGAATCCAGGATGACTGGAATGAGGGGGGAGAGACGGCACTGGCCGGACGGCGTACCTGACAGCGCCTTGGACAGGTTGAAGGATCTGAAGACTGCCATCACAAGAAATACACAGGCGGGCAAATGTCAGACAGGCAGACACAATAGACAATTTTTTTATTATATATGCAACTACTGTGCACATCTTTCAAACAACACAGAACTAGAGAGCCCTTTCACTAAAATCTAGCCAAATGGTCCTTACGGCGGACTACCGGTACTGGTGAATATTAATGAGTCAGATTGAATGCGACTTGAAGGTATTTGTTTCCACGTTGTTGTGTCTTGATTCAAGAACTAGAAATAGTTGGCATGTTAAAATCGCCGCCCAGTGAGCAGTAGAGTGCAGGTTCAAATCCCTTCTGGTTCCAAGATTTTTGTCTGACTTGTTTTTCATTCATTAGCAGGATGGAAAACGCTATCGTTACTACTACTGGGTGTATGCCTAAAATTTAATTTCAAAATACAGAATGGTATCCCCAAAGCTTGTTGAAGGTTAGTCTGACTAGCAACAACCAATAATTCCAGAGTGTGTTATACCAATTGAAACTGAATCACTTAATAAACGTTAAAATGTCATAACTGGTTTATACGCAGCTAGGGAGAAAGTTGTGAATGCATTGCGAGGAAGGCTTATTCTCTGTCTCCGATTCTTGTGCTCAAGAGGAAAGTGATAAATGTAACACTCTTCTCATTGCTCTCCTTTTGAGATCTTCATTGGGGCATTTGTTTGTGAGAGAGTCCATTATCACAATATGTTTCCTTCCTCTGTGCCTTTCCCTCTTACTCCTCCTTCTAGCACAAAAATAGATATTACAGTGAAGCTTAAATGAGGTTTAAATATCATTCCGGACACATTTATAATCCAAATATTGGTACCGAAGCTTCCTCTTCAGAAATGAATTAAACAATGTTGGTGACTTAACCTGACCTCAGCCAAAACCATGGAAATTGTGTGTTTAATGTGCAGACCTCTGTATTTCTTCACTGGAAAAGATGTGTTCATATGTTTAGTTTATATGGATTCTGTTTGTTTACTTACTGGCTTCTTCTAGTGTGATGAGTGCATCCAGGTAGTCAAAGATTTCTACAGAAAGCTGGAAGCTGTAGGTGAAGTCAAACACAATCAAGACATCATAAAGCGTGGGTCAAAGTTTGATTGTTGATGCTTTGAATGCAAGACCTTAAAAGAAAAAAAGTCAGTGAAAAAAGCTACTATTTGTATGATACTATGATCTCCGAGAATGAACTCATCTTTACCTCAATAATAATAAACAAACCTGTCTTTACAGACTACTTTTCCTGTCTTCCCTAATGAGATATATTATCTCATACAAGATTCAAGCTGTTCTTTATTTAGACATGATCACAGAGTTAGGATGTGAAACAAAATTCCAATGACACAGCACCACATAAGGACTGCGAAAACCAATAACTTGTGATATATAAAACATTGTCTATATGGACAGACATTATGTCAACACTTTTCTTTCCAGACATTAAGTTGCGAATTTATCATGATAATAATAAGTCATTGGGTTTCCCTACTGCTCTTTTACAATGAACTATCTCTGTCTGTGCCACTTTCACATGTTTGCACCAATCATACACACAAATCATATACAGCAGCATTTTATATAGCACAGAAGGGGTTATATATCTTTATGTGTCCCAGAAGCATGTGTGACAGGCCCAGACGGGGTTAACATCTAATATACATGTATATTGCACAGAAGCATGACCAGCGACATGCAATGTTTGCAGACAGCAGTTGGGTCAATATCACTTGATATTGCCTGAAAAGGGTGCCTCCCTCTTACCTTGACAACTGACACTTACACACATACCATGCTACAGACACTGCTCTGCCGTGTACAGTCAAACCAATATTTAGAATAGAGCATATTACCCCAAAACACATACCAATAAAATTCAGAATTTCTTGAGTTGTTATAGGTAGTAGGTTGAGGTGAAAAATAAAATTGCATGATGAAGAAATATAATTCTTTAAAATTGCATTTTGGGGGTATCACAGTTACTTCTTGACAAGAACGTATGAGATGAGAAATGTGTGATGCTTTTTACTCACAGCTTTTATTACAAATCAATCCAAACACATGCTCTGATAAATCACCAGAGTCCCTTGGCATTGCTGAATCATTAATTCTGAAGTCTTTGAAATTGTATAATTGCTGGATTTTAATTCATTTATGTATGGAAAATGTTTATGTCAATCTCTTGATTCTATAAGCAGTACATGTATTAACATTTCTGTGAAAAAACAAGTTAAGTTGATTATTCCTGTCCATGTAAGTACTAAACTAGAATTCCTAATTCAACATTCCCTTTAGCATGACAGTGTCAAATAAGATTTAAATCAAAAAGTTAAAATTCCACATTTCAGCACTTAAACGAATGTTTAGTTTATTGCCCTCTCTGGCAATAAAGCTCTAGCGTACAACATTCAGTGTTTCAGATGACTGGTACCCCTGAATGGCAGCCCATGACTTCCTTTAACTCTTTCATTACCAAACAATGATATTCCTATGTCAATTCCAACAAAAGTAATGGCCTCTGGAACTCAGACTGAGAGAGTGAGAAGCTACAAAGGAGTCTGTTCAGGAAATTCAGCTCTCCCCTTACAAAAATGTCCTGTGGTACTTTCTGTGGTACTACATGATACCACAGAAAATACCACAGGATGGAAAGTTACCACACATATTTCTGTGGTACTACAGATGAGTAGCCTGTGGTACTCCTGTGGTACGGGAATACCACAGAAAATACCACAGAGAAACATTATACCACAGCAATACCACACGATAGTGTTGTGGTTTTTAATACTGTACAGTGAAATACCACATAAAATACCACAGGGATGAAAAAGGCCTACACACATGTATGTGGTAATGCACAGGTGTCGTCTGTGGTACTCATGTGGTACGGAAAATACCACAGGATACCACAGAGAAACATTATAACAACAATACCACACAACAGTGCTGTGGTTTTTAATACGGTACAGTGTAATACCACATAAAATACCACAGGGATGAAGATGCCTACACAGATGTATGTGGTAATGCAGAGGTGTCGCCTGTGGTACTCATGTGGGACAGAAAATACCACAGCAATACCATAGTACAGCAGTGCTGTGGGATTTTTTTTTTTCTTTACTATTGCTCTATTGTGTCTTCTTGGCCTTCTGCTAAATCACATAGTTCTTGGAACTTGCGAAATGTTGTATATGTACTGTACTACTGTCATCTTTTTAAAAAAAGAAAAACAAATATGATAAATTCCTGTAGTCTGAATAGAAGACTACTGAGCTAACTGGCTGGAAAGCATCAGGCATCAGCGCTCACATACAACAATGCATGCTAACCATAGAGTTATCACTGCAGCTCTACGCGCACACACAAGTACATACACGCACACTTCACCCACTACACACACTGCACACACTGTACACACTGTGTGTACAGTGTGTACAGTGTGTGCAGTGTGTGCACTGAACACACTGTACCCACTACAGCTTACTCTCGATATAACGAGGTCGTCGGGACCAGAGCTTTTTCCTCGTTATAACGAAACCTCGTTATATCCAAACAGCATAAAAAACAATAAAAAACATTGAAATATGTGTGCTTGTGTGTTCTTTGTGTTTTACTATGTTTTGATATCTATAGCCGCCTCGGAAACATGCGTTATCAAACGGGAAAAGGGGGATTGGAAACATGCGTTTTCAAATGGAAAAGACGATATATTTTTGCTCAACACATCATCCGACCTCGATATACTGTCGCCGTTTAAATAGCTAATTGCATTACATGACATGAATCTGACTTTCAAACCACATGCTCTCAATGTACGTACGCTGTGCGAAGGAGTATGCTCCCGTATGTGTGCAGCGTATTACGAGACACGTGTGTGTGTCTGGCTCCATGCGTTGCCGATGCAATACATGTGCTTTCAATGTACAGTACATGTACGTACGCTATGCGAAGGAGTACATGCTTGCGTTGTGGGTGTACAGTGTATTACGAGGTGTGTGTCTCGCTCCATGCGTTGCCGATGCAATACATGTGCTTTCAATGTACATGTACATGTGTGTACGCTATGCGAAGGAGTACATGCTTGCGTTGTGTGTACAGTGTATTACGAGGCTCTATGCGTTGCCGATGTAAGACATGTGTTTCCAATGTACATGTGCGTACGCTATGCGAAGGAGTACATGCTTGCGTTGTGTGTACAGTGTATTACGAGGCTCTATGCGTTGCCGATGTAAGACATGTGTTTCCAATGTACATGTGCGTACGCTATGCGAAGGAGTACATGCTTGCGTTGTGTGTACAGTGTACATGTATTACGATTTGTGTGTCTGGCTCCATGCGTTGCCGATGCAATACATGTGCTTTCAATGTACATAAGCTATGCGAAGGAGTACATGCTCGCGTTGTGTGTACAGTGTATTACGATTTGTGTGTCTGGCTCCGAGCTCCACGCGTTGCCAAAGAAATACGTGTGTAAAAAGATTGCTTTCAGCCCGCTCGCCCTCAATTTTTCATTCCTCGTTGTAACGGACACAATTGTTATGTTTTTCTTTGTCTTGGGGTCAACATGAAAAGCTCGTTATAACGAAATCTCGTTATAACCGTGCTCGTTGTAAGCGGCGGAGTGCACCATAGGTTTGCATGTAGACAATTTTGGGCCCGAGATATTTCCCTCGTTATAACGAAACCTCGTTATATCCGTGCTCGTTGTATCGAGAGTAAGCTGTACTAGCACTAGTGCACTGCAAGCAATGCTTGCTTGCATGCTGCATCAGCACGTATCATTTGAGCGGGAAACGGTTGATTTCGAGCTAGCTCGGCAATTGCGGCAAAGAAAATTATGCTTGGGATTCAAGACGGACCTTTTAGCTTTGGACATCATGTCATACATGACCAATCAATCCAAGGTAAGACCTAGATTTAATGGTATTTACTAGCAGTTATAACTTTGATGATATCATATTTTTACAAAGATGCCAACAAGGCAGCAGTCAGCTAGTGTCTGTAGTGACAGTGTGTAATGTCTGTGAACGTATCCCCATATGTTGGTGTTGATGTTGCTCGACATCGATGCACTGCACTGTGAACTCTTCACAACCCTTACTCTGTAAGGGTAGCCCAGGCCTTACTTGTGAGTTTAAATTATACAAAAAGGGTGATATTAATACATAAATTGTGATGATGCAATCAACAGCAATTGAGAAAGGATTCTAGTCATGTCATTTCAGGCCAAGCCAGGGCAGCACACTGTAGTTGTAGACCAAAAATCAGCCTCTGAACACCCTATCTATGTCCAAAAATGTAATTTCGATTAAAGAATACCCCGAATGAGACGGTTATTCCTGTCTAAGCACACTGACACTTTGATGATTGAGGGGAAAAATACAGTTTGCTGGTCAGACTCAATCGAAATATTTGAAGTGGAAGTGGTTTACGGTTCTTGTATCGCAAGGCATTAATGGGACAGAATTCTAGTATGCGAGTGTTCAGTGATCGCTGCGGTAACCGTTATTGATTAAAATGTCATTTTCATGTTACAGATTTGTTACGTGGATCGGTTCCTCCGTGATAATTTTCAGTAAATCTGAATTGTATTTTTACGATGATTGTATTGTATTATTGTATCTAAATAATGATATTTAAAGGGTTTGTTGAGAAAATAATAATCAAAGTTCTTTTCGTTAAAATATGATTCAGATTTACTGAAAGTAATTGCGTCGGAACTGGTCCACATAACAAATCTGTAACATGAAAATAATAATATTGAACTTCGCGCTCGCTGCGGCTAGTGTCATGAGCGTTGTAAACAATCTGACCGCAGCGATCGCTGAATGCTCGCGTACTAGAATTCCGACCCATCATGCATTGCGATGCAAGAACTGTAAAGGTACGTATTGTATTTCCTTTGAGGCTACCCTAAATGTTTCATGGACCGAGGTCCGAAAAAAGGTGATTGCCATATGAACTTGTATTCCTACATGCAGACCCAATATGCATTTCTCAGAGAGCACATTATGCTGAATTGCACATGTAGGCATGCACATTGTGACCAAACTGACATCTTTACTTTATATTTTTTTTAATAGTGGTTCATGATTGAAGCAATCACTAAGCTATGCAAAATATAAGTCAAAATTATAAACATGTATTTTTTTTTTGTCTTTTGACATTCATTGAATAATAAAATTTGTCATACCCTAACATTTTCACGATATTTCATGAAACTTTTTTTTTTTTTTACAAACAACATTGAGTAGCTTGACCAAAACTGTTGTGCCACCAGTGATTCCATTCCATGCATATGTACATACTCTTCCCAAGTTCCCATCGCGTTCTATGCATTTTTGCCAGTGCGTGGACTAGAAGACCACAATGAGAATGGGCCACTACCTGTATGGCTAGTCTGATCGATGGCGAGGGCATCTTCCCGTAATATTATTGCAAATAGGCTCATTGTAATATAGCCTAGAGGCAAGATGCCATCGGTCTAGACTAGATGAAAGACAAGTTTGTAACTTGTTTCAAAAGACAAGGTATTCGCCCTGTTTATATTGCATGATAATACGTTCTTAGTTGTGACTTGGGAAGTACTGAAGCATTATTTTTGTTAAATCACAAATTGATTTCCTTTTTTCTCATCAGATTTGTATGTGGAGCTAAAAGAAAAAGAGGGAGGATAGCCACCTAACTATCTATAGCTGTGAAGGAGACCTTGTCTGTCCATGTCCTGGGAGAATACAGGTTTGTTGAAATAATTTTTTAATTCACGTTTCCATAGTCATACAATGCTGTGTAGAAGGTAATATTCAATAAAGCTTTTGAACTGGAGTACTTGCAGTTTAGTTTGAGAGAATGTCTTAAAAACGTAGGTGCATTGGTTTGAGTTATGGCAATTTGAATTGAATAAAACCACATGAAGTTGAAAATCATCAAGCATGCATGGGCACATGACGTGGTAGTAATTGATTTTAGTCGTGTTCACGGTCAATTCAAGTTTTGCCAATGACAGTATACATTAAGCCTGAGTCATATCGATTTTGCGCCGATCGAACATCGATGCATCGACGGCACATTGACAAATTGTGTACAATGGATAGCGGAGTGCGAATGTTAGTGGTCATGTATAATTTTGCTGATTACATGACATCATCCAGCCACTGCCAAGAGCCAATTCATGAATGAAAATAAAGTAAGCATGCGCAGTGCAAGTGTGCAATGCTCCATCACCTCCTACAAAAATTGACCTAGAATTTCACTTTCCTATATTTTACATGAATTATGAAAGGTATTTTCGGAGAATCTATTTTCTCACCGATACCGTACATGTAAGCGTTTACTTCTTGCTTTTCCGTCAAAATCTTAGTGTCAATTAGCGTCAATATAGCACCGTGATAGTTAGAATCTGTAGAGTCTATTGCAACGTGCACAAAGTCAATCGGCTTCCGGGTTTCAGACAACATGACCGGATATCGTTATCGCTATCGATACCTCCACAAGCACATGGTCATGACGTGATCTAGGTGATGCACCAATCAGCGGTCCCCGAATCGCTTGTGCGGAGCCACTCTATATCATGCTATCCGCGTTGTACATAGTCTTACGCACGATCGCCACTGTGCTGTTTCCAGGTTTTCACAACACACGATGCTATCCGTTGTACACAGTCTATGAACAATTGTTCGTTTTGGCGTTGCATACGTACATGTATACGATATAACTAGTAGTGAACAAATTGAAGACAAGTATGTAGTAGCTGCTTGATCATCGAGCGACCAGTTTGTTCTCTTGATGCGTTACCTGCAAAACTTACAAAAGACAGTAGGAACCAAGTAAGCAAATTAAAATTGTGAAAATATGAAGATAAATTGTGTATAACAGGACAATCAAACAAAAGATTTTGTGTTTTCTAGTCAATTTGGTAATTTCGTCGATGCATCAAATTCATCAAAACAAAATTTGAGTTCGATGTCTTCGATTGAACACCGGCTTAATAATCGATTCGACTCAGGCCTAGTTAACATGCTTATTGTATTGCTAATTACTTACAATCATTTACATCTAAAGATCATTTGGCACTCATAGATGCATGCATATCAGCTAGTTTCAGCGGTCATTTTTTGCAAGATTCAGTTGGAATATATTTTAGTGCTCAACATGTATACTTTACTTGATTATAAGAATGTGGGTTTATATTTTTATTACATGTACTGTAAAAGGGTGATGTAATCAAATGTACATGTAATAAAAATATAAACCCACATTCGTGTAATCAAGTTAAGTATAGATGTTGAGCACTTAAATATATTCCAACTGAATCTCGCAAAAATAAGTGAAATAAAACTACTTACAGCATGACTACTGTACATTGCAGGAAGAATGGAATACATTTATAGAATCGCATTACATAACAAATCAATAGTAATTGCTCTTGAGTTCATGACTACCAAGCATGTAATTCTTCATTTGTTTTCCCTTCTTTTGACCAGCACTGTCTCCTCCACAACCACCAATCACTCACCCATATCTTCACAACCAGACACCTCCAGTTCTTCACCTACCCAGCCAGCCTCTTCACCCACCAAGCCAGCCTCACCAACACGGACGCCACCACGCTACCAACTGACCACCGATTCCCGCCAACCCACACACAGAGTGCCACCACCCACCGAGACCAACAGCCCGCGGTTTCCTTCCACGGTTCCTCCCATGTCCGCACGCTTGCCATAAGCAACGTCACTCAACTAGCAAACACTCACTCCTGAAGATGGACAGTCAATCTGCCTGAAACGTCAAGTCCACCTCTACTCATCATTCTCGCCTTTCCACTTACCTCCAATTTCTATCTACTTTTCTCCTCTCAGTCCTTCCAGGAGTTTACACATGGTGTACCTTAAACCTCTTTTGTGATATACAGTGTGCTTTTTTATTGTCTCGCCTGAACAAAGTTCGGTAGAGACCTAGTAATAATTTTCTCTGTTAGTTGGTCTGTCACAAAAATTTTTTTGTTTAACTTTCAATTGTAATCAAACTTGGTACAAATGATCCTTGGGTAATACCACATGTGTCGTCATGAGGATGATTGGGTCATAGGTCGTCTAGGGGTCAAGAGGTCAATAATATGAGGCCATGTTATTACAAAAATGTTGAAGTTTTTGTTTAACTTGCTCTCATATCTTTATTTCTGCATCAGTTGTTATCAAACTTGGTACAAATGATCCTTGGCTAATACCACATGTGTGTTGAAGAAGACGATGAGGTCAAAGGTCATCTAGGCACCATTTTCAATATTTGAAAAACAACTTAGCACTGTATATCAATTGTAAAATCAGGCGAGACTTGTGGTTTGCGAACCACCTTGTTATTATAGTTCTAGTAATGTGATGTTCCACTTTTGTCAAGTGGTTTATTTTTGATGAGTGAACAAAAATGTTCATGTGTTGCATTGTGCACATAACGGTACTTGAAATTGAAACCGTCCCAACCAACCGAGAAAATTGGTCTTGTTCACACAAAACCTGTGCTCTTTTTAACAGGAGGAGACTGTAATTCCGACATACAGTTTCAGTTTGTCAACATATACAGTGTGCAGTTCCAGTAATGTAATGTTCCACTTTGATGAAGTGGTTTATATTTGGCCGCAATACAGTATTCTATTGATGGAAAGGGAGCACATAACCCTGTTGCATCTTCAGATTGGTTTAGAAATGAAATGTGCAAATACTGATAAAAAAAAAACTATACATAAACTTGGACATAGTGTTTCCTTTGACTTTGGTGAATAAATCTTGAAATTACATGTATCATCAATTGAAAAAGTTACTTGTAAACCTGGAATAATGGACAATTTGACAGTGTATTTGGATGATATATACATGTACACACTAAAAGTTCTCCTTTTTACTCTTATTTAGCTCATGTAGGTATGTTGTTTTCTTATGTAAATTGATAGAATCTTTACTGCAGTGTATTTTTTCTTGTGTATATTGTCACATATTGACTACCAGATTTTCGAAGTCCATACAGTCTTGTTGTTCGGGTGCATTAACTGCAATAATTGCATGTACCTGCCTAGTTTCTTAAGTGTGTGTCCCAACGAAGTTTAAACCCAAGTATTCAGTGAATGATCACATGCTTTTGTAGTATCACAGCTTTCTGATATGATATCAATTAAGACATTTACTCATATTTCTTTTTCTTTTATTAAAAGATGACAGAACAAGTTCGTTAACCAATGTAGTACATGTATTGATATGTGGTATTATGTGCTTTAGTAAAGCAGTGCGATACCACACAGGAGTGCCACAACAATACCACACAGGAGTGCCACAACAATACTGCACAGGAGTGCCACAGCAATGCCGCACAGGAGTACCACAGCAATACTGCTCAGGAGTATCACAAGAATACCACACAGGAGTATCATACAGCAATATGATACTTCTATGTGGTATTTCTGTGTGGTACTTCTATGTGGTATTTCTGTGTGGTACTGCTATGTGGTATTTCTGTGCAGTACTACTATGTGGTATCTCTGTGTGGTACTGCTATGTGGTATTTCTGTGGTACTTCTATGTGGTATTTCTGTGTGGTACTATGTGGTATTTCTGTGTGGTACTGCTGTGTGGTATTTCTGTGCGGTACTGCTATGTGGTATATCTGTGCGGTACTGCTGTGGTATTTCTGTGTGGTACTGCTGTGTGGTATTTCTGTGTGGTACTGCTGTGTGGTATTTCTGTGTGGTACTGCTATGTGGTATTTCTGTGTGGTACTGCTGTGTGGTATTTCTGTGTGGTACTGCTGTGTGGTATTTCTGTGTGGTACTGCTGTGTGGTATTTCTGTGTGGTACTGCTATGTGGTATTTCTGTGTAGTACTGCTGTGTGGTATTTCTGTGTGGTACTGCTATGTGGTATTTCTGTGTGGTACTGCTATGTGGTATTTCTGTGTGGTATATGTGGTATTCCTGTGGTAGTGATGTGTGGTACTTGTGTGTGGTACTCCTGTGTGGTATTTCCTGTGGTACTTCTGTAAGGTCCTGTGGTATTTGTCCCAAAAAACCACACAAAACCACAGGACTATCCTGTGGTATTTTCCTGTGGTATTTCCTGTGGTACTGATGTGTGGTATTACCACAGAAGTACCACAGGAATTTTTTGTAAGGGTCGTCTGCTGGCACAACATACTCATGAATAGGCCTGAGTCGAATCGATTATTAAGCCGGTGTTCGATCGAAGAAGTCGAACTCCGATTTCGTTTTGATGAATTCGATGCATCGACGAAATTACCAAATTGACTAGAAAACACAAAATCTTTTGTTTGATAGTCCTGTTATACACAATTTATCTTCATATTTTCACAATTTTAATTTGCTTACTTGGTTCCTACTCTCTTTTGTGAGTTTTGCAGGTAACGCATCAAGAGCAAGGCAAGCCATCATTTCTGCTGGTCATGTACATGGAGGCAGCCATCTTGGATTCCTGCAGTCAACATACTCACATCTATTGACAGCACACTGTGCAAGTAACTGCTATGTGTTAACTCACTTGTCTCTTTATCATCAACTGAATTCTCCAGTCAACATATTTTTTTTTTTTTTTTTTTTTTTTTTTTTTTTTTTTTTTTTTTTTTTTTTTTTTTTTTTTTTTTTTTTTTTTTTTTTTATTAATTTTGGATCACAAAATGTATTAAAGACTGCAGTCTATAATTACTGGAGCTGACAGATATTACAACCTAATCCTGGAGTTGGACACATTTTAAATTGAAGTTATTATAAACTTGAATTTGAAGTCAACATATGTTTGAATATTGAAGTTTTTCATCCGCCTTCAATTATGGAGTCTACTCTAAGACTTTTGCTTCTGATGTTTGTACTCCGTCATATTTACAAATCATTCTGTCTGGAGTCTGACACTGAACAGACTATTACTAACATTGTATCAACCACCCCATTTTCTACTGGGAGCTACTGGAAAAGGAACACCACATTGCCTGGCTGTGAATGCCTGGCAACAACCAAGAGCTCTGGAAACTTGACAGCAAGAAGCAGACGACTAGTCATCTTGTCCTTGCTTCTTAATGGCGGACTGGAACTCAATCCTGGCCCTGACTCTGTCCCCTTTCCATGTGGACACTGTGGATGTGAAGTGAGAGACACTGATGCTGGCGTAGCATGTGACACTTGCAACGTCTGGTTCCACTGCCATTGTGTTGGAATGACAGATAGCCACTACAATCTTCTATGTAATAATTCTAACATATCCTGGATATGTAACTGTGGGTTTCCTAACTTCACACATGGATCGTTCAATACCTACAACTCCACTGAGATATCAAACTCGTTCACTCCTCTCGGAAGTATTGAAGATGCTCAGGCTTCAGTGAACTGTGATACCACAGGCTCAGCGAACATCTCCCAGTCTTCCTTCTTACCAACTTCAACATCAACGCCAAGAAGGACCAATGAAAAGAAGGAGAAGAAGAAGAAAGGATCGAATCGTTCTAAGCTGAGAGGAATGCAGATCAACTGTAACGGCCTGAAATCTGACAAGAGCAGAATAGATTTCCAGGCAGCTATTGTACAGCACAATCCAGACATCATTTTTGGCTGCGAATCAAAGCTTGATGATGGTATTCCTACTTACTCAATCTTCCCAGATAACTATGAAGTCTATAGGAAAGATCGCAATGCTTTTGGTGGAGGGGTGTTCGTTGCTGTAAAGATGGACCTTGTTTCAGTAATGCTACCTGAATTTGATTGCACCTCTGAAGTAACCTGGGCTTCCATTAACTTTTCGAGAAATGGATCACTATATGTAGGCAGCTGCTACAGACCCCCGGGTGCTAACAGTGAAGTTATTGATGAACTGCAAAGTAGCATCAATGCCATCATGCAAAAGCACAGGAAACTTCCTAACATCCTTCTGGCTGGAGATTTTAATCTTCCTGACATCAACTGGAATGATCTCACCACATCCAATCCTAGAACACAAGCTGTTCACTCACATTTCCTGAACTTCGTAAATGGATGTAGCCTCACCCAACTGAGCAAGGAGCCAACAAGACCATCATCTGGAAATATCCTGGACCTCATCCTTACAACTACACCTGCAATTGTGCGCAATACACAAACAACACCAGGGATTAGTGATCACCATATTGTTCTTTTTGACATTGATATGCGTCCTGAACTTCAGAGGAAACCTGTTCGGACAATTTACCAGTATGACAAAGCAAACAAACAAGACATAAAGACGCGATGTTCTCAAATGACTGCATCTTACTTTGAAAGGAAACCAGATGAGTTCACAGTAGAGGAGAACTGGCTTTTTTTCAAGACTAACATGCTCTCAATCATGACCCACATTCCTCACCGGAACTCGAAGTCCAAGGTCAGCCATCCGTACATCACCAAGAGGATTACCAGAGAGATGGACAAGAGGGATAGGCTGTACAAAAAAGCAATTCGGACAAGATCAGAACATGACTGGGAAACATACAAGACGAAAAGAAACTCTGTCCAGAGAATGAAAGAACTGGCTCACAGCGAATATCTGAATGATTTGGTGGGGGAAAGCCTTATGTCTGATCCCAAGAAATTCTGGAGATATGTAAAGGCCCAGAGAAGAGAATCTGCTGGAATTCCAACACTCAAGGTTGAAGGTCAAATGTACTCCACCAATGAAGATAAAGCGAATGCCTTGAATAATCAGTTCTCATCAGTCTTCACGCACGACAATAACACATCAGCACTACCTGACAAGGGCCACTCACCGTACGAGCCAATTGAGAACCTTCTCATTAGCAACCCAGGTGTCAATAAACAACTACAGGGACTCAAGATAAACAAGGCTACTGGTCCTGATGAGCTGCCAGCCAGAATGCTGAGGGACTACGCAGATGAGATTACACCTCTTCTTACCCACCTCTACCAACAGTCCTATGATAGTGGAGTCCTACCAGAGGATTGGTTGAGAGCTAGGGTAGCAGGCATATATAAAGCAGGAGACAAAAGTGACCCATCTAATTATAGACCTGTGTCCCTCACATGCATCTGCTGCAAGATCCTTGAGCACATCGTTTTGAGCCACATGTCCAGGTTTTTGGCAAAAAATGACATCCTCACTCCCAATCAACATGGATTCCGGCAAGGACGTTCTTGTGAAACCCAGCTTGTGGAAGCCGTTAATGATTGGGCTAGCAACATCAACCAGCAGCACCAAACTGACGTGATCTTCCTTGATTTCAGCAAGGCATTTGACAGGGTGTCACATCGAAAGCTAGTTCACAAGCTGAAGTACTACGGCATCCAAGGACCAACTATTAACTGGATCCAGGGTTTCCTGACTGGCCGATCCCAAACTGTGTCGGTAAATGGAGCCACATCACCATCAGCGGATGTCCTCTCTGGGGTCCCTCAGGGATCAGTCCTTGGTCCAGCATTATTTCTCTTGTACATCAATGACATATGCGACAACGTATCATCATCAATAAGATTGTTTGCAGATGACTGTGTCTTGTACCGCAGCATCCACATGAGAGATGACCACATAGCCTTACAGCGAGATCTTTCCACACTGGCAGAATGGGCAGACCTGTGGGATATGTCATTCAATGTCAAGAAATGTGCCCACATGTGCATCTCCTTGAAGCGGAATCCCTTGACCTTTGACATGAACATCAATGGGAAAGCAGTTCCCAAAACTACCTCCTATAAATATCTTGGAGTCACAGTGACTGACAACCTGAGCTGGAATACTCATGCACAGAAGATTCAAGCTAAAGCTGCAAGAACTCTTGGAGTTGTTCGTCGAGCCCTTGGGAAATGTGACCAGAAAGTCAAGGACATTGCATATAAGCAACTTGTGCGACCGCAGCTGGAATATGCCTCAAGTGCATGGAATCCACACACACAGAAAGAGATCAAACTCGTAGAGGGCATACAGAGACAAGCTGCCAGATTCGTCCTACATGATTACAGAAGAGAATCTAGTGTCACCACCATGCTGTCATCTCTTGGCTGGGACACACTTCAACACCGCCGCTTGCTCAATCAATGCGAGATGCTCTTCAAAATACACCACAATCTTGTTCAGATCTCTCTGCCTCCTGAAATCCGGCTCATCTCCGGCATCACCAGACCACAACGAGCACAACATCACAGCCACAACCTCCGATTTACTCAACCATTTTGTCGAGTTAACTGCTACATGTACAGCATGTTTCCCAGGGCAGTCCGTGTCTGGAACGCTCTCCCAAGCAATGCTGTCAATGCAACCACCATCCAGGGCTTTAGGGGAGGGGCACTACCCGTCATACAGACTATGGCACCGCCCCTGCCCCTGAAGATGTTGTAACGAGGGACACACCTGCACCACCTGCACACTGCACCCTGCACATTGTACATAGTGCACGGCGAACAACCACCATCACTTCACCAGCAGCACATCACCAACAGCACGCACCACAGCACAGCCCTCTCCAGGACAGCGTTCACGCTTTTGGGAGAGTAATTCTTCAAGGTTCAAGGTTCAAGAGAATGAACAGGTCGCTCGATGATCAAGCAGCTACTACATACTACTTGGATTTGATTCGTTCACTACTATATACAGCGCAACGCCACAACAAACAATTGTCCATAGACTTTGTACAACGGATAGCATCGTGTGTTGTGAAAACCCGGAAATACAGTGGCAATCGTGCGTAAGGCTCATTTGCATACACGCTGCCGACGTACAGACTAATAGAGCGTCTCCGTACAGCGATTCGGAGACCACTGATTGGTGCATCGCGTAGATCACGTCATAACCATGTGGTCGCCAAAACAGTGATACAATATCCAGTCACGTTGTCCGAAACCCGGAAGCGATTTTTCGACGCATTAGGGTTACGAAAAAAAAAATCGCAACCCGGAAGCTGATTGACTTTCTGCCCGTTTCTCTCCAGATTCCAACCTACATACATGTATACGATGCCATATTGACGCTAATTTGTAAGATTTTGACGGAAAAACAAGAAGTAATCGAAATTCGCTTACATGTGCAGTATCGGTGAGAAAATAGATTCTCCGAGGTTACCTATCATAATTCATATAAAATATAGGAAAGTGAAATTCTAGGTCAATTTTGGTACGAGGTGATAGAGAATTGCATGCTTGTTTATGTGGGGAAATGGAAGGATTGCACTGCGTATGCTTACTATATTTTCATTCATAAATTGGCTCTTGGCAGTGGCTGGGTGACGTCATGTATCGATGCATCGATGTTCGATCGGCGCAAAGCCATCGAACACCGGTTTCTGAAAAAATCGATATGACTCAGGCTTACTCATG
>OZ022583.1:13082604-13090104 GCA_963669155.1 Arbacia lixula
TTCTCTTCACCCCTAGCCAATTTAACGGACATTCAGAAGTACTTTCACATTGAGAACAACAACAGCGCTGCGGGACTCTTGCAGACAATCTTCATCGTGGGCTACATGCTGACGTCCCCCATCTTTGGTTACCTAGGAGACCGGTACTCGAGGAAACTCATCGTAGCTTTTGGAATCACCTTCTGGTCTGGGCTGACCCTTGCCGGGTCATTTGTACCGCAAGATGTAAGTGGTATCCTCTATCAAGATAAAAGGAGAAAAGAAAGGATTAGTTTATTTATGTAGACATCTTACTTATATGTTTGTGTACAGACTAAAAATAGTTGAGTTTTCTTGATAGTAAGTTTTTACAATACCCCATGATTAGAGCCTTTTAAGAGCAGAAATAATGATAGTTTCAGCTTTCAAATTGGCAGCACTTCTCTTTATAAATGAGATTATTATTCTTAAACAGAAGCATTACAATTTTGTAAATTAAATAAGTGAATTACAATGATGACTTTGAGAGTGATAGTTTTGCCAATTTGAAGAAAAAATGTATAATCAAATATTTCCAGCAAGTTGCCAATTTGAAGATTTTAGTGTTCATTTTGCCTTTATTTTGCTTTTAAAAATGATTGCAATTGGTTTCTTGTGTGCTTATTGTATTTTCTCTCAGATGTTCTGGCTCTTTCTGTTGATTCGTGGGATGGTAGGGATTGGAGAGGCGAGTTACGTAAGCATTGCAGCCACTCTCATCGGTGACCTGTTTGTGGGTAACCGCAGGACCCGCATGCTCATGGTGTTTTACTTTGCCATCCCTGTTGGCAGGTAAGACAGGTCCTTGGCATTTTGTCTTTACTGTATGTACATGCATGCCTCAGTGGCGAATCCAGGTAGGGGCGCAAGAGGCGTGTGTCCCCTCCCCCTATTTGGGGGCAGTACATCATGTTCCTGTGATTATCATTGTCCCTTATATTGTTTGTTTTTTAAATGTCTGCATCTCCTATATCCTGGATTCATCACTGCATGTTGTATTTGTATGGGAGTCAATCAATTCAAATCACTATGATCTTGATAGTCATTTCAATCATCGTTTGAACCACTAAAAATTATGAGATATTGTATTTTTGAAATGATGTTCCAAGCCTGTGTGTACATAATGAAATAATAATGTTTGCATTGTAAAATACACTCCTGAAAATTCGCTCTATGTGAATTTGAACCTAAAAAATGGGTTCTGTTTAAGGGAAGAAGAGGGTCGGGGAGTGATTTTTTTTTTAAATCTTATAAAAGATACAAACTTAATGTCAAAAGGATTTTTACTTTTTCACCTTAGTTTGAAAGTTTCTTGCACGATTCAAAACAAAACAAAGGAAAATTAATCTGATTCACAGGTCCTAAAACAATTAAAATCAAAAGAAATTAAATTTTCCTTCTGACACTTTGTGAAGTAGACCATCAATAATAGGAGCCAAATTTCAAGTCATTTGGTAACATATTTAAGCTGTTATGGCTTAAATACTATGTACAAGAAATACAAGATTTCTTAAAAACAAAGGACAAAGTTAAAAAAATCTTTTTGCGCATCCATGTTTGGCGACTGTGAAAGTTGTGCCCACCTTTATATATACCAATTTAGTGAAATGTCATATTTGATCATAAATGAGTATTTTTTGGTCCTTTACAAAGCTTTGTTTGACTTTTTGATTCTGTCAGTATTATTGCACATGCAAGCATATGAAAAATTCAAAAAAATAAATTTCATGAAGCAAAATAGCAAAAATCAACATTTTTGACCTGCTTTTCGTAGTAAATTGTCACTTGTAACAGTTTGTACATTAGGGGAATGGGGGACATTTGTGCTATTGAATTTGATTTTTTTAACAACAGCAACAATAGCAATACAAAAACTTGGATAACTGAATTTACAAAGAAAGAAAGAAAACAAATAAACAAACAAAAACTGGCAAGAATCTAACAATGAATATAGAAATACAGCATGTAACTAATAATGCAGCATTTAAAAAAAAATTGTACAAAAGTGAAAATATTGATAATGTAGTTGTTAACGGTAATCAGAAGTCAGCACAAGTGCTAGTCGAGCGTGATTCCTTAAATTCAAGCCTGATGTCATGTCACTGTGCTACACTACAGCTCAAAGGTATTGGCATAGGTAAAGGGAAAGGGAAGAAAGGGAATGAGCTGCAGTTTTGAACCGCAGTATATGTTGTAAAGTTCAGCATGAAACACAATGCTCTTTAGGCTAAAGCATCATGTTTCATGCTGAACTGGACAAAATATACCCTGGTTTAAAACTGCGGATCCTTCCCTTTCTCCCCTTTCCCTTTCCCTATGCCAATTCCTTTGAGCTGTAATGTACATGTATAATGTGCTTTATCCGCTCTGAAAATTGTTTTTCACAATGTTTCTTTGTAGTTTACTGGCGTTATTTTTGGCATCATGGGAGCTAAATCTCTACAAGCTCTTACTTGTTTTCTAAAATACATAGCAGTGAGGGGCAAAATTTGAAATCGGTGTGCCCATCGCCCAAGCATTGTTATTTTGTTATCTATTTTGGTAATCATTGGCTTTGTGCCTGGAGTAGCAGACATTTAGGATTTTTGTTTTTTCCCCTTCAACTGATCATGTATAACATGTTACTGGTAGGCCAAGTTTGTTTTTGTAAGGTCCCTCACTGTATACAATCCTTGCTTCTACAGTATGTACATGTATGCTGCGTATTTGAATCTTTTGAAGTGGTAATTTTACCCTGTGAACGTGACAAATTCTGAGTATGAGTGAGCACAGAACTTTACGAGTGTTTAAAGGGGTCAATGATACTGCCTAGAAAATTGGGAAGGTTTATTGTGTGTTTATAGACGGTAATGTGCAGGTCTATTCTTGTTGCAAGTTATGATATTTAAATGTAATTCATGAAGAAAACATGACAAATGAGTTTTCTTTGTATATAGACCATATTTATAGGCCTATTAATTTCTTATTGCAGGGCATGATAACAGCAAAAAGTGGAAAAACGATACACATTTTTATAGGTTTTCGTGGCACTTTAATTTGATAAATTACGAAGGTATTTTGTATCACACCTGACGACGGTGTTGCAGCGGCACACGAAACGTCGTGATCTTTTCGATACCGTTTACCTTACATTGCGAGACAAACGATTATCAGTAGCCATCTATCCGCAATGAGTAACATATTTAGCATTACGAAGGTATTGTTTGGAATTGTAGCTGCCTGTGTGACACATGTGACTTTATCACAAGTAATGTACACAAATCCCATAGAGCAGAAGTATATCTGGCACACACATATTCTTAACATCTGTACTAAACCTGGACTAACTTTATGGGATACCAAATAAAATAAGTGAAATTTATTATTGATTTACTATAATTAATTTTGTCCTCGGAATCTGTTTGGTATATTGAGTATATCCACATGGTAATTATAGCAAATAATCAAAATCGACCACTGTAGTAATTCTGTGATTTGGGGGTAGTATCAGACGATTTATTTGGCCTCACATAATGTTAGTCCAGGTGTAGTACCCTGTTTGCGTTAAACCTCTGTTCAAAGTACAGGCCAAAGGGTTTACCATAATCATGTAACTTTCTTGTTTTGACTTTTTCCTAGTGGTCTTGGCTACATTTCTGGAAGCCTTGTTGCACAGCTAGCCCATGATTGGAGATGGGCCCTAAGAGTGAGTATTCCCCCAATGTACCGTAGTCTGACAACAGTTGGGAGCCTTTATTTGAACCTCCCAGCGGGTTGCCAATTTGAAGATTTAGTGATTATTTTACCTTTATGTTGCTTTTGAAATGATTGCAAAGATTATACATAGAACTAAACTAGTATAGATTTACCTTTTAATTGATGCATATTTAACTATTTGTAATAATCGCTATAAACAGTTATAGCCCCCAACCCTCAAAAGATAATTGTAACTTTCAAGAATAAAAAAGTTATTTATGAATTTACTAATATATGACACATGCACAGATAAAAATACAACATGTACATGTTTAAGTTCATCTTGTTTTTTTTTTTTTTTCAAAATTCCTACTGGTAAAATCTTATGCTATGCTTGTCTTTTTCTTTAGCATTTGTCACTCTGCTTCTATAAATATCCTATTTTATTGCTGATAACGCACTTTTTGTAGTTAGCTTTTGAAAGTACCAGGGGCCTTTTTCACGACCTTTTAGCCTAGTTCCTTTTACTAAAGTGCATTCAATTCCATGCATGTTTTAGTCCCTGATTAGGATTAGTAAGCTTTAATGAATGTGGCCCCAGGGGTCATTTTCATGAAACTGTACTACATGTACACCTGGTTAGTTGCTAATGTACATTTAGCTGCATGCATTTTTAGTAACTAACGAGGCTAGTTTGCTTTCATGAATGTTTCCCCTGGCTTCTAGTGAGACAAATGTGAGAGAGAAAAGTACTTCTCATGGAGTTCATATTTCCTTTTTGAGTACTACATGCAGAAATGTGCACTAAAATTTTGAGGGTTAGATAATTAAGTCACATTGGAAACCTCACATTTTCCTTTATGTTTATGATTTAAACTTGACTCAAGATACATGACCTAAAAGTATATGATGTATTCATTGAGGTCTATTCCAGAACTTTGCTTATGTGAATGTTGGTGACCATTACACTTGAAGGCAGAATGGATGTAAGAATCTCATAAGAATTCTCCCACTTTAATCCATTTTCCTATAATGCATTCTAATTTGCATCATGATACAAAGTATGAAAAATTCAGATCTGTTCCTTGTTTAAAAAAACAACAACAGCCGATATGCCAAATTGAACTTGTGCACACAATTCGTGCCGGCCCACTCAAACCTGTGCATCACTTGTAGAAATGCTGAGAACGAACACAGTGAGCTATTGTATGCATTATTCCCTATGACTAATATTTTGTTCACAGGAGCCCCTTGTGTGCCTCATTTGTCTAAATATGAGACTGAACTGTGAATTTTGCAATGACAGAGAGGTTTAGTCAGTCAGTCAATCTAAAAGATCAATCAATCTGGAAACTGAAGTGACAAGCCCCCGTATGGTTGTGCATGTTTCGAATTGAGAGACACAATTCACAATTCTGGTGCTTGTTTCACTTTAGAGATGCACATTTTGATAGAGAAGGTGCGTTCACACTCAAGAACACACAAGAATTAGCGAGATCCTGACGGTGGTCGAAATCTCGTTAATTTGTGCGTGTATAATACTCACAAACTGGAAATATCTTACTAGTCAGAGCGCCATGCGTACTTAAGAGGCGCAATCACAAAACATTTCACTTTTGGTATTGTTTTCATTTCAGTTTACACCCCCTCTTGGAGTTTTGTGTGTATTCCTCATTATGGTGTTGGTCAAAGAACCCAAGAGAGGCCAGGCTGAGACTGGTGAACACACCATGGTCAACACTAGCTATGCCGCAGACATCAGAGCACTGGTCAAGAAGTGAGTCAAGGGGCATGTTCATATTAGGAATTAATGCAGACGTATTTTAAATAAAAGAAAAGTCTATGCTGAGACATGTGAACACAACATGGTCAACACCAGCTACACTGCAGACATTAAAGCACTTGTCAAGAAGTGAGTCAAGGGGCATGTTCATATTAGAAAAAAAAATGCTAAGCTGAGACTGGTGAACACACCATGGTCGATCCCAGCTACACTGCAGACAGAGCACTGGTCAAGAAATAAGTCAGTAGGGTATGTTCACATTTGAAAATAATATACATTAAGATGTATGTATACAGATTCAAGATGGAACGTAACTTGGGCTGAAATCATTTTATGTAAGTTTAGTACTTGTATTTATTATGATAGAGACAGGCATGTTAAGACATTTGTTCTTGGATGATGGTTGGCTGGAGGTGTTTTCGAGAAATGCATACAGTGAAGGAGATACGCTATATACATGTATCATTCTTGACAAATCATGGGTGGGATATCAATCCCTAAGGATGTTTATCATAAAAATCCTGCAGAATTAGCTTGCGTGATGTTCCTCAAAGCAAACGCGATGATTTTGTCTTGCCTTCACAGGTTCAATATTTTCTCGTGAAAATATTTTCACTCTCGGAGCTACAAGAATTACATTGTGTCAGTAACCGTTTGTAACTATCCTGTGACCAGAAGGTTAATTAATTGTTAAATTATTGCGACATATCTCTCTAGGCTTCTTGTACTGAAGTATTGGTATGTTCACACCTGAAAGATATAGATCGCAGTTTTGATGTCTCAGCACAGCTTAGGATTTGCAAGTAGCAGTTGTTTCCTTAAAATGTCAAGACCAATATAAACAAAAGAAAGGCTTCAAAAGGAAAATGATTGATTTTGTGACATTAAAATTGTTTCTGTCATGAGTAGAACAGGGCTTATCACAAGATATGATGCCAGCGTTGTAAAGTTAATTTAAACTGAAACTGAAACGATTTTGCTCATGTGACTTACGGCATCTGCTCTTTCAGTACCACGTGATCGAGCTAGCTGCTATTAGTACTACGCATAGTACAGGCCAGGCTTCTGTCATATTGGATGTCGAGCTTGTATTCTGTGTGTTGTTTTATTTACCAGTATCTATCAATTTCAAAGCAAAACTGTGTGGACTGCAACTTGCACTTACTAAACTAGATCAATTCAGTAATGACTGCATTGCGCTGCATACTGTACCATACATCAGTACAAACGTACATGGAAATGATAGCGTGGGACCGAGCGAATCAATTTCGTTGTATGTTTACATTCCACTTTGCACGAAATGAATTGCATGCTGGGAATGGTCGATCGAGCGTGCTGGGCATGCGTAGTTTGTCCCGAAAACTCACGATATTTCTAACATTGCGAGTTTGTGATGTAATGTGGACACGATTGTCAAACATCGCGATTTTTATCATCACAATTTTTGTAATGAGAATGGCTCTTTTGTGTCAATAACCATTTATAACTATCTGTGATCAGGTTACTTAATTGTTGAATTATTGCGACATATCTCTCTCGTCTTGTACTGGTACGAAGATACCTGAAAGATATAGATTGCAGTTTTGGTGTCTCATCACAGTTTAGGAACTGCAAGTAGCAGTTGCTTCCTTAAAATGGCAAGACCAATATAAACAAAAGAAAAAATAAGGCTTCAAAAGGAAAATCATTGATTTTGTGACATTGAAATTGTTTCTGTCATGAGTAGAATAGGGCTTATCACGAGACATGCTGCCAGCGTTTGCATATTTGAAAATGTCAAGTTCATTTTAACTGAGAGGAGCATGAAACCATAATAAAACTGGAAAACAAAGTAGACTTATCAGGGCAACAGACTGGGAGAAATTAAAAAAAAATTCAGACATAAATATTACAAGGATGTTATTTCTCTGTTAAAAATCTTGAATCACTAACCTTGCATTGTTGCTCTTGAATTTCAAGGAAGAGAAGATATGCTTTGGGTATTGTCTTGTTTATGGATGGTATGCAAGAACTTTGAAAAGAAC